>MJUU01046459.1:103603-148229 GCA_002080025.1 Modiolus philippinarum | reverse complement strand
GAAAATGTCAAACTTTAAATAAACAAAGACGGCACAAATAATTACCAAAATAAGAAGCAATGAGGAAAATGTCAGTAAACAAATGCCAAAGTAACAAGCCATAAGGGAAAATGTCAAACTTTAAATAAAACAAAGATAACCAAATAACAATTAAGCCATAGGGGAAAATATCAAACTTTGCAGAACAAACAAATTTACAATAGTTATATGACATGAAAACCACAAACGGAAATGATTAGCTATTTTTATGCTTCTTGGACTTCGCACGCTATTATTTTATTTGTTACTTCGATTTACAAATAAATTGAAAAAATTCTCTTAGGGCTGTTTATACCATACTTCATTCTTTCTCTGCTTATATACCTCTAAATTTAAGTGTTAAAGGGTTACATATGAGAATTCAACATTACTATCTTCTCAAACGTGACTATGATATAACTTACCTACAGATCAATTTCCTTGAAACCTACAAATATAAAAGAGATTGTTTAAACGACGGAGCAAATAAACAATGTAGGTCTAAAATTTTTGTTTTATGACCAACCGACGTTTATCTATTTCGTTGCAATTCTAAATACTTACTACATGTACCAAACATTCCTAAAAGATTTCAAAAGGAAATATTAAAAGTCTCAGCGCTCAACCTATATCACTCACTACAGAAGGCTTTCAAGAAGCTGTTCTTTGCGTAGCTGTTATTTTTTGACATTTGAAACTGGAAATTTTTAGCATAAATTATCAAAAATCAAAATTAAAGTGACATGCACACTTCTAATGATCTGCACAATATAAACTATATATCTCAAACACTGTAGGAGAATTGATCCGGACAAATGGGGTACTCTATAGGTAGATATTTGGTGTAAAAATAACTTAAGTTAAGCATAGATCATCAAAATAAAAAAACAAAGCAACATGCACATCTCTTACATATGTACAAATGGTTTGCGAAATATATCACTTTCTTTCTGGAAAACTGTAGGAAATTTACTCCGGACAAACGAGGTACCCTATAAGGCAAATATCAGACGTAAAAATGATTTACTTCAACATCTGGTAATTTTGTACAGATTATGAAAAATCAAAACCAAATAGCATGCACACCCCTGAAAAATCCACTTATGATCTGCAATATGCAAAACTTGTGTCTCAAAAACTGTAGGAATTTGCTGCGGACAAAATGGGTTAAAAGTGTACCCTATAGGCAAATATTTGCTCCTTAGTTTTGAACAAAATTTTGTAAAATCGGTTTTCGGGCAAGCACCGAAGTCAAATACTGGGTTGGTGAATACCCTCGGGGACTAAGAGTCCACCGGCAGAGGTAATAATTAACAATAATTACCCAGTGGTGATAATAAACAATTTACCGAAATTACTGTAAATTTAGTTCCTGCATATGCGCATTACGACAACTTATGTCTCTTCAGTGTAGATAAAATCAAACAATTGGAAATCCATATACCGAAATATGTATAAAAATTGATAGAGAAAAAATGACCAATAGGGTCTGAATAGTAAAGCAAAATCAGCTAAGGACAGAGCTTTGTAAGAGGTAGATACTCCTTAGTTTTGAACAAAATTTTGTAAAATTTGGATATTGCAAGTTTCTAAATAAAATCGGTTTTCGGTCAAGCACCGAAATACTGGCTACTGGGTTGGTGAATACCCTCGAGGACTAACAGTCCACTAGCAGAGGCATCAGCCAAGTGGCAATAAAACCGAAATAACTGTATATTTGATTTCTGCATATGCTCATTTCGACAACTTACGTTTCATCAGTGCAGATAAAATTTTAAAAAATGGAAATTCATGCACCGAAATATGTATTTTCGATGGAAAACCCGGTTAAAAATTCTTTCCGAAAACAGTTAGCTTTTTGAAAATTAAGAAAAAAACGGAATACCTTTTTTGCACAAAGTTATAATTCTCACTAGTCAACTATGCCTTCAATAACCCCACCCACCCAGTAATTCAAACAAAAGTGAAATACAAAAAACAATATCAACTTGTACCTATCAAAACAACTTAAATAAGGAAAAAAACTTATTCGTTCAGACATAATAAGGTTATCCTAGAATATGGGTAGTCCGTTTTTGTACTTGTCAATGACGTTCAGAAAGTGAAAGTCGAACCGTCAGTCTGAAAACGAACGAACAATCAGGGACAAAGGCAACTTCGGAAACACCAAGAAACAAGGACATCAACTGAGAAAAAAAATGAACACACACGCACACACAAAGATGAACAACACGGACCCAATAACAAAACATGGGAGAGATCAGGTGCATCGGTAGAGTAAACATCTACTACTTCTGTGTTGAACATTCCAACCCTGGTATAAAGTTAAGTTCGGTGGAGTAAAAACAAACTTTAGCTTTAGCTGTAGAGGAAAACATTGCAGGCAATTGTAAAGCAACAGACAGATTCATTCGATGCAAATTTCCGCGTTTTTACTGCCATTAATCTGCATTTGATGAAAATTCAACAGAAACGTTCAGCCCGTTTACATTTGGGTTGTTCAAATTGTCAGGGAAAGTGCTGGAAACTTGTGTTAAGCCCCAATTGTCTCAAAAGGTCAAATATTCACCATGTTTCAAAACAAATAATGGTTGTCTTTGCTGATCCCTTGCTTTGGACGAGGTTGTGTTGTCTAAAAACCTAGCAACATTTTTGGATCTTGGATCCCTGAAACCTACTAATGCCGGCGATCGAGGTGTTCACTTAATGAGTTAAGACCGGAAATCCGATTTTTCTATGGTTTCAAAAGTGATGAATATGTTGAAAAAAAGTCCATTAGGACTGTATCTTGTCTACTTACAGAAAAAAAGCATTTGCTGACGTAATTTTTACTTGTTGGGAACCAACGCTCGAAATGTGCGAATTCGGCCCTTTTTCAACACTCTTGTTACTCAGACAGGACGTTCTTTATGGAGAAGGGTGCCTTTTGACTTGTTAAAAGTCAGAAAAAAACGATTACACTGAAACAAAATGTCAAAAGCATTTGCCCTTGAAACTTAGTGCGAAAATACAGAGATCTTGTGAATGCCCTAGAAATTCAATAGAATCAGTATTGCTCTGTATTTGTGCAAGAATGACTTTGCAAAATATCGTAAAAATGCCCAGTGTAATTAAAGAAATTTTGTGATTTAACAATTACAATGGTAGTATATATTCATGACTGGCAGCTCGTATAACAGTTACACTACCGTTACAACATTACAAAACATAATCCTTTAATCATGAAGGTGTGACTATGAGCTTTACCCTCGTTCAGATGTACTACAATAATTCACAAGCAAAGCAACAGAAAGAAGAGTAAATTTAATTTCTCATTTACTTATCCTGCATCAAGCAATGAAATACAAAACATGGTTAGAATGGCGTTAAGAGCCTGGTGCTTCGTTACGGTTATGTGTTTCTGTTCAAATTACAGTCCTAATGTTCATTTATGTCATAAATAATGTTCCTTGACGCGATGAGCTTACTTCTTTATTGTTTTTCGATAAAACGTGCGGCCATTGTAGAACATCTTTATAGGGTAACGGACTTAACTGAGGATAATAAAAGTCATAAAAGGACCGAGCTGTTGATATAGTGTACATTATACGATTACTAGTCATTAATTGGATAGGAAAGCTCTTTACAACCATTAAATATGAATGGTGGTGATGTGATAAAAAATAAAGGTCGTTAAATCTGTATAAAGTTTGGAAGGAACATACGTTTTCAATCAAGTCATCTTATCGCATCTTACAAACAAATTACCGAAATTGAAGTTAATATGAGTTTTGAAGATGGCCATTTCCACATTTCATTGCATGCCTGTTCAGTGCAGATAAAAATATACGTTCGGTAGACCACACATCAAAACAATATCACAGACATGATTCATGATCGCAAAATTCTATAATCCAATTTTGGTTAATTTCCTGAAACTTTCAAGGAACCAATTGTACAAAACAAAAACTGGTGAAAGTATATTTGTACCTTACTGTCTTGTGTATAGAACTCAAATTGATGACTGAATGTGTATTTGTTCATTACTTTCATGCGCGAAAAAACACCAACTGAGGATTTTTGTATGTGTACAAATTTTAGACTGAATTAAGGGTATTTTGTGTGTTACTATGATATAAACAAATTTACAACTTTGGAGTGGATTTTTGATGAATGTTTTCCTGTCCTGAGATCTTGCTAAAATTATTCAACAACTGTTATATACGGACACTTACAAAACAGTCACAAAGTAGCTAATATTAAACTGCTGCTGACATTGACCTAGCTGTAAAACATATGCTAACATTATCTTGTAAATATTTGTGAAAAGTCTCCGGGGAAAAGTACGTAACATAAGAAATATTGTAATATTACTTGTTTACTATTATTTCATATTTTGAAAAGACAATTTCAGTCATTCTATTGGATTCAGCCTCCCGTGTATGTATCAACCTTTTGATTAAACAATTTATAATAAATTCAATTGATCTATGCATTCTGTTGCTGTGCAATTTTACACAGAGCTGAGGTCATTTTCAAATTGAATACGATCCGGGTAGACGACAAAACAAAAGGTTAATCTTGTGGACAAAAATGCTTATTGTTAGCTTCTAATCTTAAATTTAAGATTTTCCAATGTCATAGTTTTATTCACGGTTTTCTTGTTGAATGTCACCGTATTAATATTAGAAGAAATTGCATGTGCCTAAAATTAATAGCTTAGAAAAAAGTAAAAAAAAAATTTACAAACAAGCAAATATTTCATAATATATAATAAATATCATAAAAAGGGTGCATTCGACTTTGCAACCCAAACATAAAAACTTAAAGGTGGAGAGTGGCACGAAATCACCTATCAAAATTTGAATTGTGTGTATGTCTGGTTTTTTTTTGTTTTTGTTTTTTTTGTTTTGTTTTTTTTTTTTTTCTTTTTTGTTACTGTAGATGGTATAGCGACCATCTCTGAATAATCTAGTTGATATATATTTTATTCACTTAAAATCAAAACGCTATGGAGGATTCAGCTTTACTAAATGCCTGTGCAATAAAATACTTTGTGTTGTAATGGTCACAAGGTAATTATTTGAAGTTAGCATTCACAAAACGAAAATAACAAAATACCGAAGTTACTGAAATTGAGTTTCTGTAAGTTACTATTTAAATTCATGGCTTCCCATACACTTTTCTATGTGAAAATGACTTTAGATCAGTGTACAATTACACATCAGTTATGATGTCATGTGACACCGAGAAATCACGATAAAACTGCTATTTGAAAACGTTTCCCTCCAAATTATGACGTTGCAGGATTATGACGTTCGAATTTTTTGCTTGAAACTTCACACATTTTTGTTAAAAATGCAACTTCCGGGTACAGATTATGTACCCGGAAGTTCCAAAATTGAACGAGACTTATAAACCCTATTGTTTAATCATTTTTCCAATTGTGTGTCCATGTGTATTTACTACTTTCAGAACGCATAGCATTAGAAAACTCAAAATCCTTGCAATACGTCGGTATTTAGTTGTTTTATGTAACAGTTGTTGATCTTTGTAACAAGATCTCTGGACACAGAAAATTCATCAGAAATACATTTTACGTTCATAAGTTCGAAATTTTACACCTAAAAGTAACGTACAAAAACTCCTTTCATCACTTAAAAACAACAACAGTAGAATACCGAAGAAACAAGGGAGTGGTATTTAAAATATGTTCACATGAAAGTTATGTACAATTGTTTCATACACATAAAAGGAATGAACAAACATTTGTGTAAAAGTAAGTAAGTAAACTTCCAATAAATTTGTACCTTATTGGTACATATAAAAAAAACGTAAAAAGAACTTCAATCAGTTTTTGTCGAACATTCGATGGTGATTCCGGCGGCGACGATGGCAACGCAATCGCGGCTTCCACAATTATTTAAGTTTTATCTTACATCTATTTAACACCAAATACCAATGCTAGCCCAATGATATTTGGTATGCAGGTGCAAACTACATAATACCGAAGTTTCTGTTTATTTGGATTCTGCATATGCGCATTTCGACAACTTTTGTCTCTTAAGTTAAAATCAAAATATTGGAAATCCATATACTAAAATACATGTAAAGACTGATAGAGAACAAATTACCTATAACATCTAAAAAAAGCCAAATTCAGCTGAGGACTGAGGTGTGTTAGAGGGAGATACAACTTAGTTTTGAAAAAAAGTTAAATTTAGAGTTTGCAACTTTCCTGATAAAATCGTTTTTTGGGCCAGCTCTGAAGTACTGGCTACTGGGTTGGTGAATTCCCTCGGGGACTAAAAGTCCAACAGCAGAGGTAATAAGTAACATAATACATATTGGTTTCAGTTACAAATTATAAATATGACACTACAGACCTAGAAATGTTTCACTCATCAAAATTCATGCACCTGTTTAACATAAACCGCACATGGTAGCCCATTGAAATTTGGTATGTAGTTGCAATTGTTCACATGAAAGTAATGTACAATTGTTTCATACACATAAAAGGAATGAACAAACATTTGTGTTTTGCCCACAGAAAAGTAAGTAAACTTACAATAAATTTGTAACTTATAGGTACTTATAAAAAGAAACGTAAAAAGAACTTCAATCAGTTTTGTCGAACATTCGATGGTGATTCCGGCGGCGACGATGGCAACGCAATCGCGGCTTCCATAACACATCTATTTAACACCATATACCAATGATAGCCCAATGATATTTGGTATGCGGGTGCAAATTACATAATACTGAAGTTGCTGTTTATTTGGATTCTGCATATGCGCATTTCGACAACTGTTGTCTCTTCAGTTAAAATCGAAATATTGGAAATCCATATACCGAAATATGTGTAAAGACTGATAGAGAACAAATTACCTATAACATCTAAAAAAGCCAAATTCAGCTGAGGACAGAGATGTGTTAGAGGGAGATATAATTTAGTTTTGAAAAAAAAGTTAAATTTAGAGTTTGCAATTTTCCTGATAAAATCGGTTTTTGGACCAGCTCTGAAGTACTGGCTACTGGGTTGGTGAATTCCCTCGGGGACTAAAAGTCCAACAACAGAGGTAATAAATAACATAATACATATTGGTTTCAGTTACAAATTATAAATATGACCCTACAGACCTAGAAATGTTTCACTCATCAAAATTTATGCATCTGTTTAACATAAACCGCACATGGTAGCCCATTGAAATTTGGTATGTAGTTGCATTGCATCAGTACAGATCAGTATCAGTTGGTAATGGGTCTGAAGCTGGCATGTCAGTTAACTGCTAGTAGTCTCTTGTGATTTCATGTTTTTGTCCGTATATTTAGCTCTTTCAGATTCATTTTTAACGACTGACTCAGTCCTGTTGCCAACTGAATTTTACTGTTGTTACGATTGTTTTTTTATTTATCACATTGGCTATAGGGGAGAATTTTTGGGCCCAATAAAACTAGTTTAACCCCGCCGCAGCAGGTTTGCGCCTGTCCTAAGTCAGGAAATTTATTAAGCCTTCGTGTCTTGTCTTTTTTCTAGTTAGTTTACTTTATGTCTATAGGAGTCTAGAATGATGTTTATTTCGCTGAACTTGATTACTCTCTATTCAGGGGCCGACTCCGACCTGCCGTTGGGTGTGGGGTTTTCTCACCGT
The DNA here is from genome assembly GCA_002080025.1 of Modiolus philippinarum. Classification (NCBI taxonomy): domain Eukaryota; kingdom Metazoa; phylum Mollusca; class Bivalvia; order Mytilida; family Modiolidae; genus Modiolus; species Modiolus philippinarum. The sequence goes on along the minus strand of MJUU01046459.1, from coordinate 140,580 downwards.
TCATTNAAGATCTTATGGTGGCTTTGAGTTGTTATTACTCCCCTTTGGGTCGTTGTCTCCTTGACACATTCCCCGTGTCCCTTCTTTTTTCTATCAATGACGGGCCAAATCCCCCTTCATTGCGGTAGTGTCCGGTAGCACTCAATAGCAACTGCTATTGAAAGGTCATAGACAGTTAAAAGAATTAAGTAAACAATAATCTTCAATCAGAGGTAGGACCAAACATTTAGCAGAGGAAGCGTTATTAATGGAAAGAACATCATGAATATAGTAAAAAGTGGATTGAATGATCAAGCAACTTTTATTTTATGATCTTTTATGAAAAAAAGTACCTGAAGAAATTCAGTCAACAACACATGGTAGCCCTTTGATATTTGGTATGCAGTTGCAATACAATCACTTTCAGTGGCATTTTATGTCGCTGAAACAAAAGTTACATTCAAATGACTTTGAAATTTTTAATTGTTTTTATCTTTTGGCCTTTTGGCCTAGCCACTTGATATTTGACATGCTATTTGGTCTTGGGGAGTACATACTGATTGAACATGCCAATGGTGGCAATGACCCGTTCAGTCATGCATGAAAGATCATATCAAGCAGGTAGTGCACACAGTTTCGATGTGATTGCCGCTGCTGTAGATCGGTGTGCAGATTCAAGCGATCCATGAATCCATGAAGCAGGCGAGACATATCCTGTGTCAACAGTTTTTATTTTGTACATGTACACATGAAAATAACGTACAAAAATAATTCCACTAGTTTTTGCTTTGTACAAATTTAAATAACGCACGAAAAAATTCCACCGGGTTTTGTTTTGTACATGTGTAAATAACGTACAAAAACTTCCACAAGTGTTTGTTTTGTGCGAATTTTAATATAGTAAAAAAACTCCCACCAGTTTTTATTTTGTACACATGTATATAAATTACAAAACTTTTGTTCAGTTTTTGTTTTGTACACAAGTAGATATTTTCAAGTTTTTGTTTTTTGCACATGTTAATAACGTAAAAAACACTTCCACCAGTTTTTTTGTTTTGTACAAAAGTAAATAACGTACAAAAAAATTCCTTCAGTTTTTGTCTTGTGCACATTTAAAAGCGTTTGAAAAACTTCCACCAGTTTTTTTGTACACATGTATATAAAGTACAAAACTTTCTTTCAGATTTTGTTTTGTATCTTCCAGTTTTTGTTTTGTACACATGTAAATAACGTACAAAAACTTCCATCAGTTTTTTAGTTTTTTTTTGTTTTTCTTTTTTGTTTTGTACAAAAGTAAATAACGTACAAAACAATTCCTTCCGTTTCAGTTTGGTTTTTCGGGCCGCTATCGACCATTTTACATAGACGTAGCTATACTGGATCAACACGCCACTAAAATGTAGAGGTGTTTTTAGTTTGATAGAAACGGTTCTCACAGTGAAGGTGTAGTGAACTTGAGTGGTCAATTCCATTTACCGCTCCAGTACAACAATACCCAAAATATATCAAATTTTACCATTCTATAAAGCACACCTTTAATTATTTTTGGATGAAAAAGAATCAATTTGAAAATTTCTCTTTTATTCTTTTTTTTCAATTTTTTTTCTCTTTTACGTTTTGTTCTAATAAAGAAATGCTTTGTCGTCAGGTTTTTGTCAGATAATGAAATTATACTGACCAAAATTCAATATATAGTTTACTGTATAACCTCTTTAATTTTCTTCTACACAGGAAATAATCAATCATGTACAAATTAATTTCAGTTATTTAATTTTATTTCCACATTGTCGCACTTTAAATAATGAGATATCGAGTCATTGTAAGGAAAATGACGTCAACCTCTGTGTCCTGTCATCAACACTAGCGTGTTAATCCAACATGTTTAAAATATGTAACGGCATTCGCAGAAAGTAATTTGTAATTTTGGGAAAAAGACAAAGTTTATTCCTGTATTTGTAATTTATTTATTTCTAGCATTAAGTAAATACCAAAGTAACTGTGAAATTAGTTCTGCATATGTACATTTCGAGGGCTAACGTCTCTTCAGTGCAGATCAAATTAAAACATTTGGAATGCCATAAACGGAAATATAATGTAAAAGCTGATAAAGAACATATTACCAAAAGGATCTATATAGAAATCAGGTCAGAGCTATGCAATAGGGAGATACTCCTTAGTTTGAAATATTTTTTTCACAAATTTTGATACTGCAAATTTTCAAATATTTTTGGGGGGTTGGCAGCACTGAAATTCTAGCTACTGGGTTAGGATGTTTGGTACATCATGCCTATTAAGTTTTGTTGAATTTTCTTCAGTGGTTTCAGAGGAGAAAATGAAAATATGATTTTCCCATAAGGTCCAATGTTAAACTATGTTCCGTGCTGGTGGCCATGTTTTTTTTGGATTGGAACGAAATGTGCAATCTTTTTTAAGGACCTTTAGTACATCATTCCTGTAAAGTACCCTCGGGGACCAACAGTCAACCAGTAGAGGTAGTGGCCCAGTGGTAATAAATAATAAAATGCAGAAGTTTCTGTGAATTGATTTCTGCATAAAAATGTATGGCTCTTTCGACAACTTATGTCTCTTCAGTGCAGATCAAATCAAAGCAATTTGAAATCCATAAACCCAAATATATGTAAAAACCATAATAATGGAATGAAAAAGACAGTAAAGAAGGAAAAAGATTAAGGGAGTACGAGTGTCAGAAATTTTGTAATTAGAATTAAAATTCTGGCCTTCTGTTTTGAAGAGCACTACTAATGGAACAACTAAAGCAAAAAATTTTAAAAATCCATGTAGGAATTTATCAGATATAAGACGTCAAATTTTTGGCGGGAAACAGATCTCTCTAGAGTTTTCCTACAATTTTCATGAAATGTTTACACGCCTTTAAATATATGAAATTATATTGTAAGTTGATTAAATTTTTATACACAGTCTATTTTATGTATTTTAAAGTGATTTATGACAAAAAAATGTGATCCATGTGCAAAAAATTTTAGAACTGTTTGAATGGATAAAACCCGAGGATATAGAATGCTTCTGAAATCTGAGGCTCGTGTTCCTTAATTCAGGAATATTCATTATCTTTATTGCTACGCGTAGAAATTCATAAACATCGATCAGTACAGACAGATTTCTACTGCTCATTTCAAAATTATTTTTTGGAAATAGTATTGTTTTTCTTCATATAAAATTTACATCTGTCTAAAAGTGAGAGACATATTAAAATTTAGTGGTATTCATGAATATAATTTCTCGAATTTCTAGCCAATTTAACCAACGCCTGACCGGTGTGATGAAAATATTTCCAGTCTCTAGTGAGAGAACAACTCGCGTGAAATTTCCTGCCAAATCTATTCGGAATATTAGTTTAAACATATTTATTCAGATAAACATACTTAAAATATACATATAGACAAATAAGCTACTGGATTCAGAAACAAGCTTATTAAAGCTTATACTAATCTGTCTCCAATTATAACTGACATATACTGCTACACAAAGGTTATATTGATAAACACATATACATAAAATCATTTAGAAATACACAAACATGAGAAAAGAAGAAATGCAGAGAAAAATACAAGTTATGTATTTATAAACCTCTTACTTTTTAAAATATACTTTTGAACTGTAAGAAAAATATTTATGTTTGTTTCTAAATTTAAACCCTCAGATGTACTAATAGTTTCATTTCGTAAACGAGAATATTTCGGGCAATAGAGCAAAAAATGAGATGACGACTCGACTTGACCACATGTACAATTAGGAGAATCCACCAAATTCCGCGTGAATAAATGTTTGTTTAATGAACTACAGTTCATACGCAATCTGGTGTGTAGTATTTGTCCCATTATAGTGCCTATGTAAAAATACCTCGGACATTCACGTTTACTAATTAACTTATTTTTGAATATATTTAAAGATTTACTTTCTCGCACTCCTTTCGGAAGTTTGTTCCATAATCTAATTGACATAGGAAAAAAGTAATTTGAGTTAAAATTGGTTTTTGTTCGGATTTCCGAGATATTATTTGCCTGACGTGTGAAATGGCCATGCACGGAGGCAACTGTATTTGGTAGCAAGTTATAAAGAAATGAAGGTGTAAGTTTATTTATAATTTTATATAATAAAACCAATCTATGCGTTTCTCTTCTATAAGAAAGTTTATCCCATCCCGTTTCATCATAGAGCTTTTGAACTGATGTTAGTTTTGTCCCTCCCGTTATGATTCTCATGTCCTGTACTTGAACATTTCCAATTTTATCCACCAAAAATTGAGTATGATTTATCAACCAAAACTTGAGTATGATTCGGAATATTATCCTCGGTGTCTTACATTATGTCATTTGAGAAACATTTTCTACAACTTAAACACGTTCATTATGAAATTTCTCACATCTTGTTAAATAAACAAGCCTCGTTTTCAAACATTTGCAAAATTTATTAAACTCGATGTGAGAAATTTCATAATCAACTTTCTCGTCGTGGAAGCTAAATATATCTCATTATTGTCCTATTCCATTTTCTTTGCAAATATTTTGCCATATTTCAGATTCTTGGAGTTTTGCGGTAATTATTGAGTATGATATGTTTAGTTCAGCAATGTTGCTTGAAAATATCCAGAAGTACTTGTATTTTATCTCAATGACCAAGATATACCTAAGAAGTATTAAATATTTCAAATATACAAGATTGATCACAGTTGTCTAACAAAGATTTCAAATATTTTAAACAAATACGTGCCAACATTGTATTAAATTTGTGTTCTACGGATTTCAATTTTGACATATTACTAGTATATCTAGATATTCATTGAATATACTATTCAAATAATCAAAACATATGAAAGAGAAAAGATACCTAAAGAGATTGAAATTAACGTCAAAAACGGCTAAAAATAAATATAACGTCAAAAACAGCTAAAGAGAGCGTTTATGTCAGCTAAACAGAGAGCTTTGTAACTTCAGCTAAAAACATGGCTTCATGGTTACTTCAACATAAAGAACAAAAAAACTGTGTTTCATTTCCATGTGTTTATCGAGACTTTGTCTCATGTGCATATACTCGATACCCTTTCATATTAATTGTAACCCCACCTAAAGACAACAAGGAGATGCTTACTCTACCAGTGAACCTGATCTCACCTGTAGGCCTTTTCAAAAAATCATTTGGTCCGCTCTTCGGTTTCGGCATTTAAATACAATGAAAAGTTCCGGTTATCAACTCAACACCGTAAGTGTTTTAATGCTGAACACAGTTCATAACACTGTTCACATTATACGGTTGGGCATGAATATGGAATATTCGTATTTTCGGAGCCAAAATTTGAAGTTTGGAAGTATTCAGTACAAAAGTGTGTGAAGGAAAGTATAATATTTTGCTTTAAACATTGTAACAGTTTTCTAACTGTGAAGTACGAAAGTACGATTTTACGAATCTCTCAGACCACTCCTACAACCCTTTCTGAAACCCACTTTTTGGTGAAAATGTTACATTTTTAAAATACAAATATTTCCCAACAATGCAATTTTCGATTCTTATCGTGTACAAGAATGATTTAAGTGATGATTTCAGTGATTTTTTATAGGATAATTTGAATTTTTGGAAACAAACAGCCCTTAAATACCCCAGGCATTCTCAACAAAAAATATTCCATATTTATGACCAAAAGTATATATTACTTGGCATTGTTCACTGTAACACGACACTTCTTTCGTTAGAATTAAAATGTATTTAGTGATGAAGTTATTATTATTATTAGTGTATTGTTAGCCAACCGTACAAGTGATAACCGGAAGCAATGAGAGTTTGTATCTCCATTCGATTGGAGAGTTCCAATCCAGGAAAAGATAACAACACTTTTTGAAAAGGGCTATGGTTTTAAATGGGTCCGTGGTTTCTGTGCCGTATTTATGTGATGTATTTGTTTCTTAGTGTTCCGTTTACAGTATATTAAAACAATATTTTTTCTTCTAAGCAATTAGATATAGTTTCTACAACGTTAACTACTTTATTATGAAATTTCTCACTTTGCGTAAATGAATTCCGCAAGTATGAAAATTTATAAAACAAGAGGCTCTCAAGAGCCTGTATCGCTCACCTGGGTCATGGCTGTCACAATAAGTCAAAATAATCACAACGTTTAAGGTTCTCATTTTCAAATTTGTTTTTGACTGTTTAAGGGTCTCATTTTGAAGTTTGCTGATGTTATATGATCCAAAATTAAACTATGTTCCCCACTGGCAGCTATTTTTAATGGGGCGTAGACCAACTGTCACCTTTCTTGAAGAAGACCATTTAAGGATCATTGTGCCTCACTTTGGTTCCAATTAGCATAGTATTTTCAGAGGAGATATTTCAATGATTTCCCATGGGGTCCAAGGTTAAACAATGTTCCCCGCTGACTGCCATCTTGGATGCTATGCGGACATCCAGACACATTTTATGAAGGGGACCAAGTCAGGACCATTGTGACTAAGTATGATTCCAATTGGCCATGTACTTTCAGAGGAGAAGATCTTTGAATATGTTTCCCTATAGGGTCCAATGTTAAAAACATGTTCCCTCCTGGCAGCCATCCAGGATATGATGTGGACGTGCTGAACACATTTTTAAAAGGGGCCACCTATGGACCATTGTGACTAAGTTTGGTCCAATTGGCCAAGTATTTTCAGAGGAGAAGATTTTTGCAATATTGTCCAATTCTTGACAAAGTTCCCCGCTGGCGGCCATCTTGGATGACGTGTAGACTTGCTGGACAAAACTTTTAAAGGGGACCAACGAAGGACTATTGTGATCAAGTTTGGTTCCAATTGGCGTAGTAGTTTCAGAGAAGATCTTTGAATGCTTTCCCATAGGGTCCAATGTTAAACCGCGTTCCCTGCTGGCGGCCATCTTGGATATGATACGGACATGCCAGACATTTTTTAAAAGGGGCCACCTAAGGAGAATTGTGCCCAAGTTTGGTTCAAATTGGCGCAGTGGTTTCAGAGAAGAAGATGTTTGAATGACGATGGACGGACCACTGACACAGTGATGGCAAGAAGATCACCATGGCATAGCCATGCAGGTCAGTTATTAAGTTATGCATGCATTGAAGTTTAGATGCTACTTCACTATTAACTGAGAGAGGTATTTGCAGTGTGGGCAAGTAAACAGCACTATTTGACACAATATACAATTATATACAATTATTATTAAATTGTGAAATAAGTACAGTTTATGAAAGTATTTTTGCAAAAAAATGTAAAAATTTGTACAAAAACACTTTTTTGCTCTTGATTATGTAACAAATAATTTTTTTAATAAAGTGATAGCAGGGAATTGCTCTACAACTTAAAAGAGAAAAGTAAACGAAAGAAGATTTGAAAACGGAATTTAAAGGGAAATAACCCATAACCATATGGCATTGAAAACATTTTTTTTGGGTGAAAAAGAGTCAATAACTACAACACATGGCAGTTGGATTTTCTTCAAAATTTCAGAGTATGTAGATCTTGATATGCTGAACATTTTTGCAATTTACACTTCATCTCTATCTGTTACAGTTTTTGAAATAAAAAATATAAAATGCATAAATTTTGAAAATTTTACGGAAAAAAGGGCTGTAACTCTGAGACGGAATTTCCGATTTTCTTCAAAATTGCAGGGGAGATAGATCTCGTCATTCTGAACAATTTTGCTGTCAGATTTTTGATATCTGCAACGGTTTTTGAGTTATTTGCCAAAAATAGCAATTTACCACTATGTTCTATATTTAGTAACAGCGGCCATGTTGTTTGGTCCTCGGACTAACCGAACATAATTTACAATCTACATACCCTGGTGATGATCAAGGCCAAATTTGGATTAAATTGGCCCAGTGGTTTCAGAGATTTTTTTGAAGAAAAGTTTACGACGGACGGACGGACGGACGACGGACGCCAAGTGATGGCAAAAGCTCACCCTGGCATAGCCAGGTGAGCTAACAAAACGTGAGAAATTTTTATAATCAACGTGTTTAAGTTTTAGAAAATGATTTTTAATGATACCATGTAAAACATCGAAAATTTTGTTCGGTATAGATTTGGCGGGAAAATTCACGTGAGTTGTTCTCTCTCTAGAGATAAGAAATATTTTTATCACATCGGTCAGGCATTGGTTGAATTTGCTAGAAATCACATAATTTATAATTCAATATTAACCTGTATGGAAATGTATACAAGCGTCTTCTCCTCTGCAACCAACTGAATAATTTTAATAGTCTTTTGGTTTACGATTTTCAGGTCAACGCCTCATACACCAGTGGACAAAAATGATTTTAAAGATCTTCTCCTTTGAAACTAGATGAACAATTTTGACAAAATTTGAACATAAATCGGGTGGTCCTTTTAAGATTTTTGTGTTTTTTATGTTTGTATCTCAACTAAAATGGCGTAAAGCGTAAAATACAGTTCAATCCCTTCAAGGTCTTCTCCTCTGAAATAACTTCAAATTAGCCAAATTAGATCACTGTAGCCGATTAGTCTTTAAATGTTTGAGTTTTGTTTTTGTAAGTCATACAAAATGACTTCAAGCAGGAAACCTAGAACGCATTCAAAGGTCCTGTTATTTCAAGTCGTGCCTCAAATAATCTTCATTCAAAGATTTACAGTATTGTCTTCCTTTGGTATCAGTTTGAGTGAAGAGAACAACAACCTGCCTTGTATCTACTGGGTACTTAAATTACATAAATGCCCTTACAAACAGAGATGCATTGCTGGGTCCGCCAAATGCACAACAAAACCCCTTTCTAAGCTCCTCACTTCATTAATCACTGCAGTCAAAGATGGCCCCAAATATATATAGTGATAAAGTATACTCAACAAGTGGAGTGAATCAGATGTGGCTTCTCAAAAACTCAAAAGACTTATTAGACTGAACTCAACCACTGCAACAGTGTCAAAACATTTGATTTTTCTACTCTCTATACTACTCTTCCACACGATTAGCTAAAGTCAGTACTCCGGGATTTAATACATCAGTCTTTCTGTACTAAAAAGGGTGAAAGAAGATATTCAGATTTAGTGATAGGTAAAGATGGGCCTATTTTGTTAAATATCATACTGATTCACACAAAAAGTATACAGAGGAGGATGTCATTGCAATGCTGGAATTCTTGATTGATAACATATTTGTGGAATTTGGAGGACAAGTTTTCCAGCAGACAATAGGGATACCTATGGAGACTTAATTGTGCGCCACTTTTAACAGATTTGTTTCTTTATTCGTATGAAGCCAGGTTCATACAAGGGCTAGTTCAGAAAAAAGACAATAAGCTAGCCAAATCCTTTAATTTCAGTTTCCGTTATATAGATGATGTTCTTTCATTGAACAATCCTCAATTTAAGGATAGCCTTCATCTTATATACCCAAATGAACTCGAAATTAAAGAGACCACTGATACACCATCATCAGCATCATACCTGGACCTATTCTACATTGACAACTCTGGACGTCTGAAAACAAAACTTTATGACAAGCGTGATGATTTCGACTTTCTAATAGTGACCTTCCCGTTTTTGAGCAGTGATATTCCCACTTCTCCGGCATATGGCGTGTACATTTCACAACTCATTCGCTATTGCCGTGCCTGTAGTTTGTACAGCGATTTTGTCAACAGAGCGAAATTACTGTCTCAAAAACTTGCATATCAAGGGTATGTTCAGTCACTGTTGTAATTGTCACTACAGAAGTTTTACGGTCGTCACCAAGATTTGACAGACCATTACAATGTTTCTGTTTTACAAATGAGAACAGATATTTTTGGGTAGATCCAGAGTTTGTTACCGGACTGACTAACACCGACTGTGACAAAACCGGACTTTTTACTGGCAGTGTGAGGAGTGCCACGTGTGGGGCAGATCATGCTTACTCTTCCTTAGCACCTGATGATACCTCAGTTTTTATAGGGGTTCACACTGCTAGTGCTTTAGTTTTGTGGCGTTCTTGTTCATTTCTGTTTATTTGCTTTGTCTTTGTCATACTGTCTCAAAATGGTGCTGTGAATTGTTGTGATGTTGGATTCATGATTTTATAATTTCTCCTTTCCTTTTCTTGTTTAGGTATTCGTTTGCCGATGTATTACACCACAAGATCAATTGAAATTTCTGTTGGTCACAGCAGTTTTCTTTTTTATTATTTTTTTTATTATTTTTTTTTCTTTTTATTTATTTATTTATTTTTTTTTTTGTTAATATTTCCAGATCGGTTTCAAGGAACAGAAATTCTTGATAACATTGCTATCTTTCCTCATATGTGTGTGTGTATTTCTCATTATACCTTAAAGGGGTTGAAATTTATTTGTTCAAAACATTTCGTTGAACTGAATAGATTTATGAAAATGTGAAAATGATAAACTGAGTTGATATCTGTGGTTAAAAAAACTTCAGTAATTTGATTTGGACACTGGACCTTTCAGTAATCAGCCTCATCTTAATTATGAAGCCTTCATTTGATAAAACACTCAAGATTTCATCTCGAATACTATCAAACCTTTATCCATGTACAGTATATCTGAATGAAACAGCTTCTAAAGGTATTTTTGTTACATGGAAAAATACGACAAGAATTTTTGTTGAATTAAAACAATGAATTCATATTTTAGTTTTCTCAATATTTAAATAAGATAATATATGTTTTAGTAGATTTGAACTAAGTTAAATTAGATAAGTAATTTTTCCGTAAATACAATAAGGGGTTATCTACGTGCATGTATATATATTTCAGGACTCTACAAGTTATCGTATATCTTTAATTATCCTTGATTATACAAAATATTAAATAAAATTTAATGTTACTTACTTTTTCTACGAGAAAAATATGTTCCTATTTGCAAAATTTCCACATTTTAGTAAATCCCTCTAAAAAAGAAAATCAGAAATATCTATGAAATATTTTCTGCTATACTAAAATCATATACCCATTATGTCATAACGTATGTGGAAAATATCAATAGTTCTCTGTTATTGTCATTAGATCGAAGTCTACATTATCTTAATTACTACGCTGTTCTTACATAGATATGCTAGTCGATTATTTTTACTTTCTCGTATCTTTGTTTCAGCCCTTCTGTTTATGTCTACAGCCAGATAAAGATTACTAAAATGGCGGAGCAGGTAAAGTGATTTTACCTTGGATGAGCGATAATCCAATTTTTTAAGGAATACTTTATTAAATAAATTTTACTTATAACCAATTTATAGGTGTTGCACGTTATATGTTCTAATTTTCATCTATAAATGAGGCGTCATTCTTGAGTAAATAGATTGAACTGATCAATTCGTTCGCTAGGCCGTATGTATATGCAACATGGGTATTTTTTTGTATTCTATCTCGACAAATAGTACAAATTTCTATTATTCCATATAAAAATTATGCAGAATTTTATCAAGACGTCCTTCTTTGGGTACATATGGGGTTGCAAATCTTGTGTCACCATTTTGAGAGCTAAGTGGTAGTGTGAATAACCAAAATGTGCGGAATCGCATGGGACTTCACAAAATAATATTTCCAAGTCTATATTTTAGCATGATTATGCATAGTATCAATTTACAAAACATGGGAATTTCTAAATCCCATAGAAAAATGCAGTTTCTTATGGTATTTTGAATTAATCCCATGGGACTTTTACCATTGCTAATGGATTCTTATTTCCCAAGGGATTTCTTCTTCAATTGGAGTATTTCAAAATCCATCTAGAATGCATTATGAAATTTTAATGTTTTAAAAATTGAAATATTGTTAAAGTGTGGTAACATACCAACAACCAAATATGTTTTTGATAGGTCCTGGAAATTCCAAACAGTTTGGTTATTTTTGCACTAATTGGTAGCCCTAAAAATGTCGTCACCAGATTTGAGTTTATTTCTTAAGCTTAAACTATGAATATTTCTACTTCATTTTATACGCTTTGGCATGAAGTCTTCAGACTCATTTTATTAATTTAGAAAGAAAGCATAGGCCTCTTTATTGTCATTCTAGCATGTGCTAGAGATGTTTTTGCAAATATTTCTCCCGAACGTTATCGAGCGAAAAATTATACAAAAACAACGAAAGCCCATACTAAAATGACAATAAAGTACTAGGCGGACATAGATTATTTCGGTTATAAGTTGAAAATTTAACTTTTTGCAATGATAGTGGACTTCTTCCCACCCGATGTTCCTGCAATATTAACTTTGATCAGCACTTATATATCTCAAGTATTGACTAGAAAACAACAGCAACGTATACATAAATGAAAGCGTTGATCCATTTGCTTAATTTTACCATGTATTCATAGGGATTTTGTCCCTATATTCCTTATTTGTTCATCTGCTTTTTATTTATAGTAATTATTCTCACCGACATGCCTCTAACCAGCAGTTATGATTTTGATTATGCCTTCAATAAATTGCAGTGTTCAAAACAGGAAAAATTCGTCATATTTAAATGATTCGGTCTTTTTCACAACACGTCGATCCAGATTTTTAGGGCATGCACAAAAATCCTATTATTAGACAGAAGTTCATTATTTAGCCCACCAGTAAACAGGACGGAGCGCCTTCGACTGGCCAGCTTCTCCCTATTATGGCAGAGTTGATTGTATGGAAAAGCAAATAATATTGTTTCGGAATATAGTTTTGCCACATCAACGTACTATGTTGAAACGCGAAGTTCTATACAATTTGGGAATTCTGATTTTACAACTGGTGAGGCTGAATAAAAATACACATAAATTTTATCTGTTTGAATGACATTATTAGTGACAATATTTTCTTGCAACTTGATGCATATGATTGAAGTTTACAGTAATATTCACATCTAAGAGTTTGAAATCAGCACAATCATTGAAGACTTCATCCGCCCCATCAGACCCTACACATATATATAAAGACGTGTCCTTTACATATGACAGATATAGATATTGAAAAAAGTAACAAAAATTTTATTTTCTTTTCAAATGGCAACAAATTCGTATGGCTACTTGCGAATGAAAATGACAAAAATTAATATATTGTTGTCAACATTTTTACTTAAATGTTTTAATATTAGAAAAAAATTTAATATCATTGCTATGGTTTCCGCTTTATATATTCCATTTCCCAACTGCAATATTTAATATTTTAATATTTAATATTTTAATATCTTTGTGTATTCATTGCATATTATTTGTTTTGTCATTTCATAATCAATCATAATCAGTATGAAAGAAGCCTGTGAGAAAAATGTGTGTGAGTGAAGAGTGAAAATCATTGTTTAATTATATGCTCTATATGGGCCCTTGATTGGAAATAAAAAAACCTTACTTACTTGTATATATGTCTATGATCCTCACAAACAAAAATACAAATGTATGTAATAAAAGTACAGGTAAAATGCAAAAGGGAGAGGGGGTCTCATCCTGGAATACCGACAATACTTTTATTAATATTGAACTAGATCTACAAAGGAATTTAAAATCTGATGAAATCCAGTTTTCTGGTGTATAAATTTCCCGAAATCCCAGCTTAAAAAGGACTAATTCCTGCATCCCGAAAAAGAGCCAGCCTATTGTAAAAATATAAACATTTTTTGTACACATAATAAATTACTGTATCCATTCATACAGTTTACAACTGCAAAAACAGACCAATTCCAGTCTGTTTGTACCTTGTTCCTTAAAGGAGTGTCACGCTAAAGGAAATGTCAAAACTCCACCCTTTTTACAATTACCCAAGATGAACCCTCGCCCCGATCAACCTGCATGACCTGTTATCCAGTGTCTTTTTTCACTATACCCAGTCTTTTTCATCCCTTATTCATGTAATAATATTTGTTCCTATGGGAGCCAGTATTATGCTATTGTTTGTAATGTTTTTCTTTCACTTTAACAAACAGCTACGTCATGTACATGAGATGATATTGTTCTGACAAAAATATTTATCTTTACCTATACAGGACTGATATTATACTCCTCATCTCTAATTCAGATGCTAGTGGGAAACCTCATTTCATCAGATATACAGACGATGACAAAATTAAACATGGAACCAGGCTTGAAATGGGAGGGATACCTTTTATGGTACTTGGTTCACGTTTGATGGAATGACATCAAGGTATCAACTACAGACAACAAACATAATCAATGTCTGTGAGTATAATTATAATACAAAAACTACCCAAGTTGCATAAAAATACAGTAAATTTCGTTATGCTGTACACGTGTTTCAAGGAGTAACCTCTCATCAGCAGCATTAGAATCAAATAATTTGGAAAGCCATAATCCAAAAGAAGTTTAAAAAGAAGTACTCATTACCAAAATATCGAAATAGGAGGCCAAATCCAGTACCAAGGACATCTACCGAGTGCCATACACGGAATGAAACCTCAGTATTTTTAAGTGGTTAGAATTTGATACAAACATTAAATTTGGTAAAATTTTCATGTCAGACAAGTCTGACTATTGGGCTGGTGAATACCCTCGGGGACCTCTGGTTCACCAGCAGTGCCATCAGCCCAAATGGTTCAAAATACAAAAAAATACCAAAGTTGCATAAAAAACAGCAAAATATGCTATCCTTTTGATATTCATCAACATTTGATGAAGAAAGATAAATGATATGTAGTTTGCAACACATATATTCCTCGTTTATGTTGCTTTCGGGGAAAAAAAGTATGATGTAGCAAAGATTCAATATTTAAGAAATAGATTTTTGCAAGCAGGCAATAAATTCAACTTATTACTCTGAAACATGTAATTAATTGAAACACTTTAATTCAATTTATTATTCTGAAACATAGTTTGACTGTCTTAAAGACGGTCAGAATTAAAGTAAACAAAACTTTTATGCCTTATTTATAAATGCAGTCATTCCGCCTTTAAAATAGAACCTTCCACTTATGTTTATTCATTAAGGCTACATACATACATTGATCGGTTAATTTTATTTTATATTCTACGTACGGAAAGGGGTTTTTATAATTATTTTGTGTTAGATATATGATTACTTTTATCTTAAAAAAAACAGATAAACTTGAATTGTGCAAATTACCTGTATTATCGATATGTTGTCACTTTAAATATATTTTCTAACATCACATCGTCAACTTTTGTTATAACAGGAAAGTAGCATAGAAGATCTAGCATAGGTTCGATCCTTAGATCGGGAAAAATAAAAATTGTCTCAACTTAGCTAATATTTAGTTGAAACATTACCGAAGGTGAAAGTTGAGCAAGTGTCATATTAATATGAAAGAGTGTGATCCCCTATCGGTGGAATAAGTCTTTATAATACAAGCAAAAATAGTTAAAGAACAAAAGTTTTCCGAGCCCAAGACCCATAACTCCGTCAAAAATCAATAGACCCATCCCATACTCAAACTTGGTCTGTAACCCATAGTTGTTGATTAACAATGCAATTATCTTAATATTTGAAACGCTTTAGAAATTTATCATAAAAATATCAAAACGCGTTTTCATACTTTTAGATAAAAGTTTTAGCCACTGAATTTGCCTCTTTGAATGCAATTTTGACAGATTACCTTATCTCGAACAGCTTTGTATAGATTGAAAGCAATATCTTTTCTTTTTTAAACTACCTTTCCCGAATATTTCAACATGGTTTCTCATTAGAACGTTATTTCAGAAAACTTAATAAAAACCATTCTGTCTGTAGACACTAAAATGTCAAAATGGCTACAAATTAGATTTTGTTCTGTATAAACGATCCAACTTTTATAAATGTTTGCAGACTTATTTCAGTCACAGGTTTTTAAGATATTGATCTGCCAAACAAGATTACAAGATCTGTCTAGCAAAATATATATAAAAACGAGTAGGTTATTTAATATCTAGATTTCCATTCCATTTGCTTTCCAATTTCATTTTAAAGTAAAATACTATAATAATCAAATTATAATACAGAATTTCTGAAGACATTAAATCTATTTGAATTGAATTTTTGTATGATTTGCTATTTTGTAATGTTGTATTAAACCCTACGGCTTATTTTCATTTACAAATAGATCGAGTTGTCCTTACGAGAAAACCATTTACTGGACCACGGGAATAGTGAATCATTGTATTATGATTAGTTAAGGATCACATTGTTACGTAATTGAGTCAGGAATGTATCAATCATGAATACTTTATCTGGTTTATGATAGAAATCTTACTCTGTGAACAATTTATTATAAATTTTTACTTCCCATTTTATGTGATGCGAAAGCTGCTGTTAGAATCAGCATGGCGAAATGTACTATTTATTACGAAACTTGGGTATTTATGTATTTTGAAACCATTGGGCCGATGCCACTACTGGTGGATCATAGGTCCCCGAGGGTATTCACCAGCCCAATAGTCAGACTTGACATGGAGAAAAAAATACCTTGCGTTTTAAAGAAATTAACTGTTTATATGGAAGTCTAACCCCTTCAAATACTGAGGCTTCGTTCTAGATCCGTATATGGCACTGGGGTGTCCTTGGTACTGGATTTGACCTCCTATTTTGATATTTTTGGTAAATAGTTATTCTTTTTCGACTACTGTTACTACTTTTTTTACGATTACTTTCCATATTATTTGATTCTAGTGCTACCTGCTGACGAGACGCGTACAGCATAACGAAATGTACTGCAACTCGGGTATTTATGTATTTTACAACAAGGACTGGGTTTCACAAAGCTCAATTAAAAATTTAATAGACTATTAAAAGTTAATAGTCTATTAATTTAGTAGGAAATGTTAAAGCTTAATAGACTATTAAAATATTTAATAGTCTATTAACTTTTGTGCAACCCAGTCCTGTTTGCAACATATCGGTTAAAATATAATATTAATGGCGACCATTTTCACGCCCTAGCCACATTGTCTTTCATTCATCCTGTATTGTTAACAGATGTATTGGTCGTACATTTGTTGTGTAGAAGTTGTAATTTTATACAAGTTGCAACCTGTTCATTTTTTGTACAGGTTGTAACTTGTATTGCACTAAAAATACAAGTTGTAACCTGTGCAAAATTATGCTGTGCAGGCTACAACCTGCAACCTGTAAAAAACGAAAAAAAGTTTCCAACTTGTTAATACTCTTTGAAGAAATAAAACAAACTTAGTTGTGATAATGAATGTAAACTAAGTAGTACTTTTTTAATCGTTGACTAGTTAAAGTCTAAACACAGTTACCTTGATCAGTGCTACTATAGACTATCTTATACTCTGCTGGACTTGCTACTACACTGCTTGATTGGTCATTATTTTGTTTTGTACTACCTTTATAGGTGATGAACTCCTTTTCAAATTCATCAGGTAAGTATAGATTATTTAATGCCAGGTAATAGTATATGAAAAAGTCTGGTTTGAGGCGAAGCTTTTTTTAACAGGTTGCAACCTATAAACAGCATAATTCTGTACACCTTGCAACTTGTTTTTAAGTGTCATACAATTTGCAACCTGTAAAAAATGTACAGGTTGCAACTTGTACACAACGTATGTATATATTTACCGTTAAATCACAAAAGTTGGGATTTTGCGTATCTCTTACCGTTTCCGAGCTATAAGGGGTCAAAGTGACTATTATTACAAATTTTGAAAATACGTAATATCTTTACTTTTCATCGGATTTTGATGTTTTTTCTTTGGATTCCTCTTGAAGTAAGCTTTTGGTATTATGTCAACAGATTTGGCGTATATCTTACCATTTTGTAGATATAATCGGTCAAATGGGCCAAAATTGTTATTTTCAAAATATGTAAAATCTTTATTTTTCATTGGATTTCGATGGATTTTTTTAAAAAGTGATTCTTCTTGTAGTAAGCTTTCAGCTGTAGCATAACTCTTAAAGATTATAAGCTATAAGTGGTCAAAGGGGACAAAATTTCAGTTTTTCCTGCCCTAGACCTACTTTGTGTACATTAATTACTGTGTCAAGCTCCTTATTATGTCATTTTAATTAAGATGTCAAGGTCCTCATCATTAAACTCTTTACTATATCCACATTTACTTTAAATACACTTGTTCAAATTTCAGTGATCGACATGCTGCGGTCGTTTTATGCTGCGCTAAGCGTAGCCCTTTATTATTAGTCCCCTAGCGGCTTCTTATAAGTGCCGAAGGGGCCTTTAAGGTTTGCACTCCGTCAGTCCGTCCGTCCCTCAGTCTGTCACACTCAGTTTTCCGGACTTGTTTCCCATACCAAAAGAGATATTTATATAATATTTGGTATGTAAGTCTACCACCATGAGTTACAGATCAAGTTTGAGTTTGGTTCCGGTTCATTGATTTTGAACGGAGTTATGGGTCTTTGACTCTGAAACTTTTAGTAAAATATAGGTTTTCTGGACTTTTTCAAAACCGTTCCAGATATGAAGCTAATATTTGCTATGTGAGTCTACCACTATGAATTACAGATCAAGCTTTAGAAAACAGATGCTATAACAGATGACATGTTAAAACAGTTGTATAGAAGATTATAACAAAATTAGTATGATAAAGGAAATAAATTCACCACCTTCAAATGTATTTGATATGTCATCGATTAAAAAAAATCTTTCAAGCATAACGATCATAAACATAATTTGTTAAAAAAATTCAAAATACCAAAGTTGCATGTTAAACAGTAAATTGTGTTATTCTGTACAAGTGTTTCAAGGAGTTACCCCTCATTAGCAGCATTAAAATCAAAATGTATGGAGAGCCATAATCCAAACAATGGTAAGAAAAGAAGTACTCATTACCAAAAATACCGAAATAGGAAGCCAATAAAATAATAATATTTATATGTATATATGAATGTTGTTATATTTTTCTATTGAAAAAAAAGAAAGTACATCGGCAGACAAATACAGATATACAAAATAAGGAAAATTAGAAAACAACGTGGAAATTTAGATGCAGCACAAATTGACACAGTATGACAAATATAAAAATAATAAAAAACGAATAATAACTTGGTGCTCCGAAATGGTAAGCATTATTTCCTAAACGCATGGTACCCGTCTGTTCAGCATAAAAATCAAAATAAATACAATAGAACTGGCACTTTTTAATTTCATTTTCAGAAGTTATGTTCTTATCACATGTCTGTTCATTGGCAACTTTAAAAGCAAAAAGGGATTTTTCAAAGCGTTTGTAGTTATGGTTTTCATTGCATTTGAACTCCTTAAAGTTTTCTTATAACCATAAGAGAGTAATCTCCCCTATTTAAGTAGATTTTGTATAAAAATATTTCAAAAAGGGAAAGGTTTGAGCATTACATGACCTTTCTCGTCTAATACACACAATACTAAGTGTGATTACCTGATAAAATAGCTGTAAATTTCAAACACATCTTGGTTAAAAATACTGAAACATGTCATAATTTACATAGTTTAATAAAGGAAATTTTTACCCTTCAACTCTAAATAAAAAAAAAACTGGGTATATTTCTTTCAAATCTGTAAAACTACACTGGAAAATCAACAAGAAAAGAAATTTCATTTCACTCATGTGCCACCAGATTTTTTTAATTTCAAACAGAACTGTACTTAAAAATACAAAAATACCAAAGTTGCATGAAAACAGTAAATTTCGTAATGCTGTACACGTGTTTCAAGGAGTAAAGATTTTGCAAGAAAAATAGTTCTATCCTTAAATAAATGTTTAACAAAGAGAAAATATAAGTGGCGTTAATTTAAATCTTGAACTTTATTATGAGGAAGTTCAAGAATACTTTATGAGATACAATCTAATGAAACAAACAACACAACGTTGCGGGCAAAGGAATAAAAAAATCTTATCTCTGACTTGAATAATTATACCAGGGAAAGTCATTTATAGTGGGACATAAAAAATTAATCTAAACAAGTAGAATTTTGATTTATTAGAAATAAAATACAAAACTGAATTATTTGTGTAAAAATATAACATGTAGTATTGATGTTATGTTAGGTCAAATGAAAAATTACCAAAAATCGATACATTCCTATTACACATGCCTGATACAACAAGAAATTAAAATTGATGGATGAGGAAAAAATGTCAAAGTCGTTGTAGATATTACATGAAAAGTTACAAGATCTTTGGCTAGTGAAATATATATTTTGATGTACTGTGATGTTTAACAAATCAATACTTTAACAGAAAATCTTGGTCAGAATGCTTGGAAAACAATAAATACCAAAATTATGGTTTACTTAAATTCTGCATACTGTCATTTCGATAACTTATGTTTCTACACTGCAAATAAAAATCAAACATTTGGAAGATCAAACTTTTAAGATAGAGAACAAAATGGACACATCCCCAGAAAATTTTGTCCAGTAAGAGTTGTCTTTCTTGAACTTTTTTCCAAATCTATGAACGTCCGTAAAAATATCAAATACGAAAATAGTAACTGTAGGTCAAACTCAAGTTCTCGATTAGTTAATCACAAGAGATAACGGACAATGCATGCGCATAGTGCCGGTGTAGCATGAATTTTTACAAGAGCTTTACAAGAGCTTCACAAGACAAGATACTGTTAAGCTTTATAGAATTTCAAATCTTGAACGAATGCTCAAAGGAAAATTTAGTATATAATACAAGTTCGTAGTATGATAGTGTGCATAAACGAAAAGTACTTCACTTTTCGTCTTGTCTTTCCAAAATTATAATAAAAATTTTCAATGGTCCCCCTGATGTATAATCTTTTTTATCTTAAAACACTTAGGTAGTAGACCTGGGATAGGGGAAAAGAACTTACCTTTCTTCACAAGTTACTTGTTTTGATTGGTATGAATGAAACAAAGGATTTTTATCATAAATAGAAATAAAATAATCATGTTATCATGAAACTGGACTCCTTTTATAAAATATTTCAAAGTGCTTATATTAAAATATCTAGGTTTAATTAGAATTTATTAATTAGAAAAGTCAGATTTTGCAAACAACGGCAGTAGAATACCGAAGGAACAAGGGAAGCGATGACTACAAAAATCGAAGTCCAAAGACATGGCAGAAACGGTAACAGATAAAAACAAAGACAAAACAAGGACGTGAGACAGCTACAATGCACGGAAATAAAAAGATAACATTAAGAACTAAGGCACTCATAGTGTGAACTCCCATGAAAACCGGGAGTGACATCAGGTGCTCCGGAAGGGTAAGCATGTCCTGCTCCACTAGCGACACCCGTCACACTATCAGTGAGGTATATACTGTTTTGAAAGTACTGATTTTAGGCTGATCGGAATTGCCATTTTCTAACCCTTAGACAAAACCAATAAAAATCCGTGGTAAGGGAGGTAATTTTTTCCACTTGACGTTCAGAACCAAGGAATTTTTAGACTTTTAAAATGCGGTTTTCCTAATATTGTGAAAAAATGGTACGGTGAATTTTTAAAAATTTTGATAGAAGTCATCTCATGTGTGATGGACTTTTAATTTCCCAGTTTTTTGTTGAAAATTGAATGTAAGGATTTTCATCTGAAAGAAATTGAATAAAGCTGCGTTTTCAGCAATGTTTTGACAACATATTTTTTTTACTGCAAATCAACACTTTTTGCAAGCTTATATCTCGTGTTCATTTACTCCATCTCCTTTCGTAAAATTTTGTATTTTAATGCAGTGTGGATTTGGTAAAACAATTCCCCGTGTTAGAGATGTATCCTCTTTATTTTTCTCAGATATGGTCACGGTACTTGTACATAATATCTCATGTGTACACTTTGTTCAATTACTATCATCGAAAGTTATGTAAATTCTAAAATCTTAGGTTTAACTCCCCCATCGCAGTTTTGTCCTTAGCTATTTTTATTATTACTGATTATTCGGATTTTTTTGGTTTTATGCATTTTAAACATTTTTTTTGAAATTATGGATCTCCTATTTTTGGGTTCTAGTCCTGCTGACGAGGAATTAATTTCCGAAATGGCCATACATCTCATTAAAGTAATGGCAATTGGAGTTAATATATGTGTTATGGTCTCATGTTCATTTACTCCATATCCTTTCGTAAAATTATTATCATTTTTCTCTTATATTCAGGCTAACAAGTTTCTATAATGAAATTTGGAAATTTATAGTACCTTATGCCAATTCTTATACATCTACAGTACAGTAGTATACGCTTCATAACAGAATTGAAGACTCCCAAGATAGAGGTGATTCTGTGAGCTATAAATAAAAAATCTTACAGTGACATTTTTCACAACTTTTTCTAGAAATATATTAGAACATAATTGTTTTATAACTTGAAAAAAAAATGATTGTGTGGAAAATTTTCGGGTTCACCGGGGTCTGTTATCTTAAAATCTCATGCAGCTTAAGCTGATAAATTGTTCACGTAATTACCAAATGTTGTTGGAAATAAAAAGGTACAACTTCAAATGTATCTGTGTAGAGTTAAAATACTGCGGAGGCGTTTCTGTCATAAGGAAAATGTTATGTGATCTCATAATTATAAGATATGATTTCATAATAATGAGATATAATTTTATAATTATTAGATATGATTACATAATATAGAGATATTATCTCATAATAACGAGATAGATTATTATTTCACATTTATGAGATAATAAGTCATTATAATGAGATAATTACTCTCACTAATGATATCTTTTGAAAAATCAAAGTACGAATGTACCGAGTCAATTAACATCGACTGAGATTGATAAGTAAAAAATCTAGCCAGACTCTTTGCCGATGACACTTCGTTGTCATATTCGGGAAACGATTTTACTCCCTTAGAATCAGAAATAAACGACGATTTGAGAAATTTACATATATGGTCAAAACAATGGCTGGTGGACTTTAATCCCAAGAAAACAAAGGTTCTTGTTATATCTAATGTAACAGTACCTAGACTAGAAATAACTTTTGATAATGAAAATGTTGAAATTGTACGTAACCACAAACATTTGGGGTTAACATTTTCCTCTGATAGCAATTGGTCGTGTCATATTGAAAATATTGCAAAATCAGCACTCAAACAAATTGCTGTCCTAAGAAAACTTAAATTATGTTCTTTCTAAAATATACCTAACTTTTATACGACCCGTGATGGAATATGCATGTGAGGTATGGGATGGGTGTACTATGAATGATATTGACAAACTTGAGAAAATTCAATTAGAAGCAGCCCGGATAGTAACGGGATTAACTAAATATACAAGTAAAGAATATTTATATTTTGAAACGGGTTGGGATTCGCTTATTAACAGGAGAAAAATTAAAAAAACTTACAGTGTTCTATAAAATGCACAATGGTTCTTGTCCTGAATATTTAATTAACTGTCTACCAGAGCAAACATCCAATATTAGTGAATATGCTCTTCGTAATAGTGAAAATTACGTAGATTACAGAATTATAACAAATCGTTTGTTCCTTCTACTTTGCGTTTGTGGAATGATTTAGACTTGACGGTAAGAAATTCTCCAACTTTATCAATGTTTAAATCTAGAATCAAATCCAATTGCTTAAAAGCTCCCAAATATTACGGCGTTGGTCCTCGTAAATTAAATATCTTGCATGCACGTCTTAGATACCAATGCCGTTCGCTTAACGCAGACCTTAAGAGAATTAATGTTGTAAATGACCCGCGATGTGCCTGCGGATGCCCCAATGAGGATGCGTTCCATTACTTTATCGAATGTCCATTGTATGTAAATCAAAGAGTTACTCTTTCTTCTGATCTAAATAAAAACTACTTTTGTATTGAAGTACTACTTTTCGGTAATGATAATTACAGTGATCAACAAAATTCCTTGATTTTTAAAAAAGTTCGAAAATTTATTAATCAGTCTAAAAGATTCTAGGTTCTGATCAATTAATCTGTTACGTAATTTTCATGCTTTAATTTCCTTGTTAATTACCTTGTTATATTTAGTTTATATACATTTCTGTGTGTGTTTTGCTGTCATATTTAAATGTATGTTGTAAATTTATAAGGAGAGGACATTTGTAAGTTGGAATAACTTTTGTCCAATCCTATTGAATATATTTCAATAAAATAATATTAAACTTAAGTAAAATACTCCGACAAAACTGTGTTTGTCTTTAGTTTGGAGACTATGTTTATCAGGAAAGCTAGTGGGATATATTACTCTGTATACATATCTTTAATTCCTAAATCAAAAGAGTTTTTTACCCAAAAACTAGAACCACCTTTAAAAAGGTCATGAAACTATATCGATATGATTGTATCCAAATCTAAGTCGTTTACGAATTTTGAATTTTCGCTCAACCGATTGCCTTCATGTGCCACTTATTGATAGGGGTGCCGCTGATATTCTAAGACCCCTATCTTATCATCTAATGATGATTCAAAAATCCATACATATTGATTTATTTTCCACTGTCAAAAGGTCCCCTTTCCCCGTAATAGCGATTTACAAGACTTAGTGGTAAGCTAGTAAAAATCATTGAAAATGGTGCACAGTTAAACCCACGTGGTCAAACCCCAGCTTTGCAAATCATATCAGTTTCCTCTTATAATAAAAAAAAATTGCCTGTAATAACTGACATATAATTGTACATGATCAGCATCTGTGTAAAATATCCGTTCATTCATTGGTCAGACGTGTGTCCCATTCAATACCCCGGGTTCAATACATTTCACCCATGGACGATTAGATAGATTAGATAAAATATTATTTTTAGATAATTACACATTGATTCATTGATAAAATTCCATGATCCTACAACCAATCTTATAAGTTGCAGATATACATGTATGCTATATTTTCGAAGAGTCTGATTCTACATTATAAATGTCTTAGCGATGGATTATATTGCGAATGAATTTAATGTATAGCGTAAGAAATGAGCAAAAAGGTTTTCTCCTTTTACATGACTACTATGTCAATCTCGAGCTGCGCTCGCTATTTGACAATAAAGTGCGGGTCCAATACAAATCAAAGCAAAATCAGATATGTACCATATATTTCAATTCATACTAAATATCATGTTTATCATACTGCATTTAGAATGCATGAAAAGATTCAGACTACAACATGCAAATACTAGTAATAGCAAGATTATTGTTCTATGTGGGTTGTACATTGGTTGACTGATCCTTGTCTTCTATTTTTTTCTAAATATGATTTTACTAATAAGCGTATGAATATAAATATAAACGTATACAAATCATCAGATATAGTTTCTATTTTCCTTTTATGTTTTCTTTTTTACCTTTGATCTTTGTATTATACAATGTCCATGTTTTGTCTTTTGTGACATTGTTGATACATGATTTAGGTTTTAATAATGTGACGAATGCCATAGATAATCATTATGTAACCTAAAGCCAAGTTAAATTTGGTATATGGACTATCTAATAATTATGAAATATTATCTCGTTTTTATAACATCTCATAAAAATAAAACATTATCTCCTAATTTTGATATGATTTCTCGAAATTATGAGATAATATCACAACAGCGAAGGTCGTTCCCAGAGAGCTAGGGAACAACTAAAATGCTGATACAATTTTTCAGATATAACACTGATTTTAAGATAAATATGTGTCCACTTGTGTGGGCAGAAAAGGGTGTTAGTTGAGATTAACGGAACAATCTGTCCTCGGTGGAACTTGTTCGCTGACGTTAGATGGATAAAAAGATGTCAAATTTCCCTTTCTAGAATAAACGATGGTGTATCTTAAGTGAATTTAGCATATAGCTATATCGACAACTATCGTCTCTTCAGCGCAGGTTAAACATGTGGAAGATAAAAAACTCAGCACGGTAAATAATCGAGAGCTCAGGGGAAAATCAGAATCGCTCAATGGTTTAAATAACTTGACTAATTTCCGTCTCTTCGCTAGGAGAATTGGATCCTTCCCCAACCCTGTCTAAAGATCTTTGTCTACTGTTACTTTGGCTACCTCTGTTCACGTTTAAAAACCAGATCTTTCCTCTCCCTTTGTCAATTGTTCTCCTGTTCTTGGTTTCCGTAAAGAAACCTTTTTCCATTGTGAGGTGATCAGCCTTACGTTCATCCAAATACCTCTAGGTTCGTGTTTTTCTTTCAAGGTTTTCTTTCTTTTTAACAATTGCAATACCATTGTTGACAAACTCGTGTTGTCCAGATTTTCTGCCTTAGTTTACTCCCGTAAGCTTTGACGTAGCATGGTCATCCACAAGGCAATGGAAATAATCAACCCATACATGTAGTTGGAATGAGGTTGGTTGGAGCCAGGGCGTGTCCAAGCACCGATGGGTCTGTAGTTTGCACCTCAAGGGTCTTTTCTACTCCAAGATCTCTTAATTTCTTAACTCAAGTTACCGTGTGTAGCCGCTGGGAGGCAGAGGGTACGATTTGTCAATTTCACATAGAAGTATTCTAGCCATCGACAGAAAAGATCTATAGACGTTAGATCTTTAGAGCATTAGACGCGTATCACAGACATGTGGATAAACCGCAAACACAATTAATGATTTTAGTATGGGTAAAACGTTTTGACACAGGGCGTATCGCAACACTGAATAACTTATAACCTATAAGTTTATCGAGCCCGTAGCGTAGTTGTACAGAAGGACAGAAATGCTGTGTGTGCATGTTACATCCTCTTCAGTCAGGAGTCGACGAACATGCAAAAGTATCATATTAAATAACTTAACAGTAACCTAGTTCTGTAGAAAAATATTGTTGTTTTGTGGTAAATTAGCAAAGCTGCAGGAAAGAAAGCCATTTCGGTATCTCTTAACTTTTGTTCCCCAACACAATCACAAACTCTCTTAGTCAGTTATTTCGAAGCCAGAAACATTCATTAAAAGTCCAGTAAGTTTAATGAATTGAACATAAATAACTTCTGATTGTAGTAAGATGACTATAGTATGAAGTAAAATGTTATTTGCAGTGACAAAATTTACCTTTACTAAGATAATTGTACATCAATGCAGATTGACATGATTCTTCTGAATTCCAGGGTTATGCGTTATCAATATTAATTCTTTTATGTAAGGAACTTTTAGATATCATTTATATTGGTTATATTTGTAAATATTCAACAGCGCCGACACTTATAGCAAATGATAACCTGATCTACTTGTTAAACGTAACTTATACTCAACAACGCCTACACTCATAGCAAATGATAACCTGATCTACTTGTTAAACGTAACTTATACTCAACAACGATTACACTCAAAGCAAACGATAACCTCATCTACTTGTTAAACGTAAATTATATTCAACAATTACACTCAAAGCAAACGAGAACCTGATTGTCTTATTAAACGTAATTAATATTTTAGGACATAATCGATCCTGCAATGTTCAATAATATTTTGAGTAATCCTCAAAATCTATGCTTAGAAATAGCCTTCTCGTTTTAAAGATTTGTACAATCATCACAGTCTATATTGATTTTTTTTTTGTAATTTCGAAATGTTATTATGAACTTTTAAAAGTGTGCACATCTCACTATTTCTTGTCGTCGGATAACGAAGGAGAGCGATTGTACGAGCGCTTTGCAAGTTTAATTTATGTTTGTTGACAACCCCGCATCCATAACGTGGAAAAAAACATGAATGTAGCGTTGTTCGACAATTATCAAAGAATTCCGCTCAAACCAGTGCTAGGGACTGTCATGAACTTACTATCAGGTATAAGCAAAGCTCATTGTTGAAAACCTCATGGTGACTTCCAGATGAAGAACAACAGCAAAAGCGTTGTTCCTTTGCTTGTTTTTACGGACTTTGTCTCATATTTATTTACCTCATATCCTTTCATTCACCAAATATGTTAATTTCAAACTGGAATATTGTTACATTGGTGTTTATATTTAAATGTTGTAATTCAATCACTTTATAATTTTCTATGTCAAAACATTCTAATAGTAAACTGGATGTGCAAATTGGTTTTCAGTATAAATAAACTTTGATTTTGCTTGTCTGTGGGCAGAGTGTCGTATAACCTATCAAAGTGATCCTCTGTTGCATGATATACATATGCAATAATCAAGAGTGGTACCAAGAGCACCTCGCGTCCTAAAATCAGTAGATTTGTGTCCCTTTGATGTCATTAAATCGGAATATGTCGGTCGCACCGTAACAACTTGATATAATGGTTTATTCAAATTGTAGAAATTGGTAGGATTTCCACAGAAAATCAATATTACCAATGGGATTTTTATCCATATTATTGTCTGCATGTATAGTCATAAATATACAATCTTTAAGTCTATTGGCAAGCCAAATGGACATGGCTAATGTCATCAGACAGATTTGTTCTAAATGACATTGTAGATTTATATTGACAAGTGCCGATGAATTGTAAAAGATTTGTAATGCCGTTAATATGTTCATCTGAAATCAGAAAAAAATATGTGATGGTTTCTTCCTTTTTACACCGAGCAAGCCGGAAGTTGTTTGTCACGGTAATGGTCTCTCAATCAACTTGCTTTGCTATATCCGGTTTAGAGAACAATTTCAATATAGCCGACTGTAATCCATGTTGCTCTATACTATTGATGTTAAAAAGGAATTACATACATGACAAAGTCTTTATTGTTGTATCATAACCCGTCTTTGAGATAATAACCAATCTCATAATGTAGAATTTTTATGACTAAAATATACATTAGGGACAGGATCTTAATTGTTTAAGCAACTTACTAATAATAATATGTCACGGAAAATTAAAAACAAAAACAAACATTGCATGCCTACATCAAGACGTGCAGTGTCAGATTAATAAAAAGTGGAAACATAGATTAGAATATTTCAGATATAGCAGGAAAGATATCATTTTTATCGAGCCTTCGACTAAAGTCGATAGGTGAGACCTATGTATGGGGATTACGGCGGCGGCTGTGTCCACATTTTTTAAGTTTTATCTATAGTCTGTTTTACAACAACAATTCTTGGTGCTAGCGCAACTGCATATCACTGATATTTGGTATGTGTATAGCATCAGTTCTGATCAGTCTAAGAAGCATTTTATGTCTTTGCCCCGCAGTCATGCTCCACTGATTGAAATTTTTCACCTATTTTCAAATGTTAAATTTTTATGTATCGTTTGTTGAAAACTAAGGAGTATCTCCCTCATGCAAAGCTCTGTCCTTAGCTGATTTTGGCTATACATTTAGATCATATTGGTTATTTGTTCTCTATCAGTTTTTACACATCTTTGAGTTTATGGACTTTCAAATGTTTAGATTTTATCTGCACTGAAGAGACATAAGTTGTCGAAATGCGCATATGCAGAAATTAAATTCATAGTAACTTCGGTATTTAGTTATTTGTTGAACTTCAACCACTCATGGTAGCCATTTGATATTTGGTATGCAGTGCAGACGAATTTCAGGTGCTTTTTATTTCTATTCCACCACAGTCATGCTCAACAGACCTCGAAATTATGTAATGTTTTTCAAATGTTTAGTTTTATCAATCGTTTGTTTTATAACATCGGTCACTCATAGTTGTGTATTAATATCTAATATGCGGTATTAATATTAGTAAACATCAGTTTCAGGAGCGTTTTATCTCAATACCCCCTAAGTCATCCTCCACTGACTATAAAATTTTGCATGCAGCTGATCTTGAGCAGTACATACCAATTTCACACCTAAATAGCACTGACCCCTAAAAATGCATCCATTATTACATCAGGATATAGAAAGTAAGCAGTTCACAAAGTTTTTTTACAAATGGACTGATGGAATTTCGGATTCTCAATCAATCAATCAAACCACGTACGGAAAAACAGCTAAAATTTCCCTTAATTGTTTCACCAACGTTTTATACTCGAACTTTAGTAATCCAAAATGATGAGCTTCTTACCTACTAGGATCAACACATTCAACAGATTGGTTCTGTTAAAGTCTCATTATCGAAAATATCGTCAATTTATATTAGTTAACTCCATGATGAAGCTTGTTCTGAAATATCTTTTGATTTAATTCGATCATTCCGAATGAATGCTCTTATGACTTTCATCCTTACTTTCTAACATTAATCTTATTTAATTCTCAATCTTTATTACAATGTAAGAGAGAATGCCAACTTGAAAAGCACCCAATTGATTCCAAGAATAATTTGAATAAATTTGTTCAGTAGACAATAAGCCTACCTATTCACAAACAACAAGCGTTTTCATTATACGACGTAACACACATCAAAACCATGCTTTACGATTCGTAATTAATGAACCGAAAGAAATTCTGATAGTTAAATGCAAATATGATGAATTTATTATTCGTTTTTATCCTTTTCTCGAAATAGACTCATATGGACGACTGAAAAAAATTAGGATTTATGAAAAGCGTATTAATTTCAAATTTCCTGTAGTTAATTTCCCAATCTTGATTATGAACATCTCCCCTGCATACGGTGTAAATGTGTATGCTAGAAATGTGCATACTAGGTGATGATATGAGGAATATATCATATATTCATGTTGACAAATTAAATTAAAAATCTAATAATGTGCACTAGACAATGGAACATATACTATACAAAAATAATAAAACAAGTAAAAAAATCTGTTACATTTATTTCCATTATTCAAAGTAGTCTATTTAATAATATATTATTAGTATTATAACTCAAAATTAATTATTATAACTCTATTCAAGTGTACTGTATAATATAAATCGGCAAACGAACACCAAAGCAAAATAAGGAAGGAGTGAAAATCCAAAATCAAAGCAACTCATATCTAACAAGAAGACAAAGTCAAAACAAATAAACAAGAAAATAAACAACAACGCCACAAAACTAAAGCACTACCACTGTACTTGAAAATTTGTATCATCAGGTGCTTCGAAAGGGTAAGTATTATCTGCTCCACTGGTGGCATCCGTCACACTGCTGTTGTAAAGTCCATTCTAATGCACTTATGTTTGTAACGCTGATTTTGATTGGATGGCGTCAGAATTAAGAGGGGGTAAAACCCACGATTTACCGGCGGAACTAATAGCAACGTAATGGCGCATACGCATACCAAACTTCCCGTGATTTAAAAATTGATTTTAAATGTCTTTTGTTCATATTTACATTAGAAAAGAGATAACCAAACTGTATTTAAGGATCTTCAGGGGTAAATTCAAGATTTTATTGTCGCAAACATCCCTTTTCCGGCTCCGCATTTGCGACAGTAAAATATACGATTTCCCCCCTCAGATCCTAAAATTCAGTATTAATAGGCGGTGTTTGTCAGTCCGGTAATAAACTCTGGATCAACACAAAGATATCTATTCTCATCTGTGAAATAGAAACACTGTAATGATTATAACGGTTTTTCAAATCATGGTGACGACCGTAAAACTTTTGAAGTGACAATTGCAACAGCAAATTTCGCTATGTCCACAAATTCGCTGTACAAACTACAGTCACGACAATATCGAATGAGTTGTAAAATGTAGACCTGTATTATATATATGTACAGCACAAATGAGCAGCATATGCGATAGGATATTTGGTATAGGTTCCACAGTCACCAAGTATCCAAGACCAGACAGCACTAGGTATACAATCAGAAAAAATAAGAGATGTCAACAAAAGGACAGTAATGGGTTAATACATTCAAGAGAAACAAACTTTATCCACGACAGTGTGGTACTCGGTGTAAGTTCGGACAGAGCAAATAAGCAGCATCCACGAAAAGACGATACTAGCTACCAGATCAGCAGTATTAAGAAGGGTCTATGAAAGTACAATAATGGCAAAATAAATTCAGAAGAAATAAGCTTTATCCACGATCATGTGGAACCAAGTAAGTTCGAACGGAAGGAATAAGCAGCATCCACGAAAGGAAAGGAATTGGTAAATGTGAAGCAGAAATAAGCAGGTACAGGATATAAGTCATGAATTTGTAGGATAACAAAGCGCGTCTGACAGAATATTTCACGGAAAATATACTGTTGTCTACTCATTACCAATCAACGGAACATGCTGTGCACCTCTTATGAGGCTCAATTATTAAATGAAGATAAAGAAATAGCAGCATCCTTTACTTTCAGCTTCTGTTATGCAGATAAAAAATTTTTCACTAAATAGTCTTCACTGTAGTGATTTTCTTCGTCTTATCAACGCAAAAGAGCTCGAAATTAAAGACACAACAGATATTTTCACATCGGCCTAATTCCTTGACCTTCATCTAGAAATTATCAACAGATCACTAGAATATGTGTTTCGGTCTTGTTTGGACATTTTGATCTTATCATGATCTTGACAGGCTTAAAACAATTTTGTTAAGACAGTGTAAGATTTTAAGTTTGTTTTCAAGATAACTGATTTCTAGGACGATCAAGACGTGTTACGATAGTTTAAGATAAAACAAGATCCACTTGTTAATTGTCTTAAGGAACAAACAAGACAAATTAAGTTTGTTAAGATTAAACAAGATTCCGATTTGAACTTGTTTGATCTTGACAAACTAAACACATCTTGATCGCCCTTGAACGCAGTTATCTTGTTTGATCTTGATAATTTAAACAGGTCTTGATCGTCCTAGAAAGCAATTATCTTGAAAAACGACTGAATATCTTACACAGTCTGAAAAAAAATTGTGTTAAGCTTGTCAAGATTGTGATAAGATCAAAATGGCCAAACAAGATCATAACATATCTGCTAGTGGATGTAAGATTTACGATAACCCCAGAGATTTCACTTTTCCAATAGTCAACTTCTCTTTTCTTTTTAGCACCATTGCCTTTACAACTAAAGTTTGTTTTTTCCTCTACTTGATTTGATTTCATTACCAACACGGGAAAAAGAAGATGCTTACTCTAATTATGCATATGTTCTCACCAATAGCTTTATAATTGAGTCCGTGTTATTTATCTATATGCGTGTCCATATTTTTTCCTTTNTTCCTGATGTAAAGGTATGTCTGTACAATATTCTAATTAACTGATAAATAAATATATACAACTGCCAGATAAAATACGATCAATGTCAGTTCCCGTCATAAGAACAGAGACCAGATGAAACAATTAGTCCCTTGAGCTGTATAATTATTGATGGGCTAATCAATAATCACTAATTTATAGAGTAATATTTTTCCTTTGTCTGAACAGACAGAAGGACATTTAACAAAAAGGACAAAAGGAGTACAAAATTATGACCTTAGATTACACTGGATACGAATCGCTCTCTTTCTATAGATTACGTCAGTGACATAAAATTTAATCTTTATCATCACTAGGTAGCTACACCAGTAATTGGACAAGTAGTTTGATTGGTTACTCAAACCTTTAGCCCCTATATTTGGGAAAATGGCAATTCCAAGTTTGTGAATAAAAATATAGACAGTTGTCCCTTTCAAAGAACTAATGATTTTTAACTTTGACTGTCTATTTCATTGATGATTTAATTTATTTAAGATTCATGTCAGGGTTTTATAAAAAAAAATAGTAATAATTTTTAGCTCATATGTTCATGACCCAGTACAATTATTATGCAATTTTAATGTAATGCTTATTTATTTAAAGAGGATAACAAACGGCCCAAAGGCTACAAAGTTGCTCTCCTCAATTATTATGTATTTCGGAGAAATATGTGCAGTTGTCTTTATCATTGAACTAACCATAAATAACTTTTTACACTGTCAGCATGCATCTTCTAAATGTTTTCATCAATCATAAAAAGAGATTACTGAGTAAAAATTACAAAAAGTGGGAAACAATTAGAGGGAGGGACTAGTCAGGGAAATCCTTTGGACATACATCAATATCAGAGAGCACTCAACCTAACATAGAACAATTTATGACAGTCGTCATATTCCCAACTTGGAACGGGCATTTTATAATACAAATGGTGGGTTAAATCAGGTGTAATTATGCATCAATCTCCCACTTATAGGACGGCTATCTATAGGCATATTGTAAAACATGGGCTGGGCTGGTCTGGTATGGTCTGGGCTGGGCTGGTCTGGTCTGGTCTGGGCTATATTGTAAAACATGGGTTGGTCTGCTCAAAACTAATTTTTAGCCTTAGGGGATAGCTTATTGGAAATATATAAATCTTGTATAATTTTATATGAAGTTTTTGTAGAAAGGCATAAAAATGTCATGTTAAACAGATAAAGTGTAACAGAATTTACAATATACTGGGTAATTTCCTAAGATTTTGTTGATAACCTGTCAAAATCAATTACTTAAATAAAAAACTGAAAGCTACACTATCAGACTAAAATATAACGATATATTGCATATTTGTGGTTTTGTTAAATGAGAATTTTATAAATAAAAACTGAGCTGGTGTAATTGCTGTTGTGTGTGGTATTTTTATTTTGTCCCACTGTCGATAAACTGATTTGACAAATTTCAAGTATGGCACATTAATGTATGTAAAAGATTTGTAACAGTAAATTGTGATGCATTTCCAATTGCTGACGCAACTGTTATATCTGAAAAAGAAAGTAAATAGGATAAATGTCAAGGAGCATTGGCGGATCCAAGGGGGGTTCCCCTTTTTTTGGACAATCATGTATTTTCAAATGAAAATCCAAGTGTTTTACAAAGAAAAACCCCACAAATTTTCGCAGTGAGGATATATACACCTATTATAAACTTTTGTTTATTTGCATGCATAACGTTTAGGATTTTAATATCTAAACAAATAACTTTTTTCATTTTAAAATAGTAAAACTTGCAAAATGCAAGAAGACCATTCTTCAATTGTGCGCCACTTTTAGCAGATTTGTTTCTTTATTCGTATGAAACCAGGTTCATTCAAGGGCTAGTTCAGAAAAAGACAGTAAGCTAGCCAAGTCCTTTAATTTCAGCTTCCCTTATACAGATGATGTTCTTTAATTGAACAATCCATCAATTTAAGGATATACCCAAATGAACTCGAAACAAAAGAGACCACTGATACACCATCATCAGCATCATACCTGGACCTATACCTCAGCATTGGCAAATCTGAAAACTATGCAACGCCAAATTAACGTATCAAATAATCGAAGATCAAGTTTTATTAAAGTTCAATTAATTAAATATAGGTGCATTTCAATTGAATCTATCTTTAAATAAATTGCGCCTATCTTTACATATATAATGATAGGTCCAATTGAATTATACCTATCTTTAATCGAATTAAATCTAGATTTTGCATTTTAATCTATTATTAAATGAATTGAAGATAGGTTTAATTCAATTAGTGCTGCGGAAAACTTTAAGTTCAACGGAGTTAAGATTTAGACTCCAAGCTCTCTACCTTTCATTGACCCACCGTCGTGCAAAGACAACATTGTGTACATTTGTCAGGTTTTCACGTCTGATATATGTACAATGATCTATAATATTTATAAGTCATTTCACATCGATGAATCCAACACATTGTGTAAGCCTGGGGTCATTACAATCAAACTTTTGCCACTTCCTTGACCGCAGCAATACATGTATCTTCAAATAATCTAAAGAAAGGTTTAATTCAGTTGTATCTATCTTCAAATGAATTACAGATGTCTTTAATTCAATTAATGATAGATTCAATTACCCTTCGTGATTTGCATATAACTTTAAAAGAATTAAACCTATCATCAATTATTTGAAGATGAGTATAATTATTATACCCCCGGCAAACAAAGTTTGGGGGGTATATAGGAATCACCCTGTCCGTCCGTCTGTCTGTCCCTCTGTCCGTCCGTCTGTCTGTCCGTCCATTGTCAGCGCATGTTCTCCTAAACGGCTACTTGGATTTTGATGAAATGTTACACAGTTGTAGTACACCATCTGAAGATGTGCATGAAGTAATATGGTTGCTGCCTGAAATTTCTAAGGGGAGAGAATTTGTCTTTGAATATTTTCTGGAAAAAGGGGGAGGCGAACCTTGTCAGCGCATGTTCTCCTAAACGGCTACTTAAATTTTGATGAAATGTTACACAGTTGTACTACACCATCTGAAAATGTGCATGAAGTAATATGGTTGCAGCCCAAAATTTTTAAGGGAAGATAATTTGTCTTTGAATATTTTCTGGAAAAGGGGGAGGCGAACCTTGTCAGCGCATGTTCTCCTAAACCACTGCTTGGATTTTGATGAAATGTTACACAGTTGTAGTACACCATCTGAAGATGTGCATGAAGTAAAATGGTTGCTGCCTGAAATTTTGAAGGGGAGATAATTCGTCTGTGAATATTTTCTTGAAAAAGGTGTGAGGCGAACCTTGTCAGTGCATGTTTTCCTAAACGGCTGCATAGATGTTGATGAAATGTTAAACAGTTGTAGTACACCACCTGAAGATGTGCACGAATCATTATGAACGCTGTCTGAAATTTTTAAGGGGAGATAATTCGTCTTTGAATAGTTTCTGGAAAAAGGGGAGGGGGTGATCCTTGTCAGCGGATGTTCTCCTAATCCACTGCTTGGATTTTGATGAAATGTTGCACAATTTTAGTACACCACCTGAAGATGTGTATGAAGTAATATGGTTGCTGTCTGAAATTTTGAACGGGAGATAATTTGTCTTTTAATATTTTCAGGAAAAAAGGAAGGGGGAGGTATATCATTTTGTCCATACTTGTATTGTGTCCACACACATTTAAATTTACACTTGCCATATTGATTCAGGGTTCAATTAGCGGGGGTATACCTGGCTGCCATTCGGCGACAGCTCTAGTTTCAATATATGTTAATTTCGCGTTAGTGTGTACACTTCAAAACTCATTCGCTATTGCTGTGTCTGTAGTTTGTACAGCGATTTTGTCAACAGAGCGAATTATTGTCTCAAAAACTTATACATCAAGGGTATGTCCAGTCACTGTTGCTATTGTCACTACAAAAGTTTACGGTCGTCACCACGATTCAACAGACCGTTACATAGTTTATTTTTCACAAATGAAAAAAATAATTGCAGATAATAGAATATTTACATAAACTGGTTTGATTTTATTCTACATTTCTATGCTTATACTGACCACTTCATTGCTAATATTAAAAAGAAATTCTATTTTGCACCCAAATGATGCACCCATCTTTTGTTTTATGTTTTTTTTTAAATTAACAAGATTTCAACTTTTAACAGAAAAGGTCTATTATATCACTGTCAAATTGTACTTTATTACTAAATAAATGATAAAAAGTTGAAGTTACAAAACCAAT
>MJUU01046459.1:74937-103209 GCA_002080025.1 Modiolus philippinarum | reverse complement strand
AAATTTGAAAAAATACAGCTCAGATTGATTTAAGTAGAATAAAACTATGTTTTAATAAATTCAATTTAACTTTTTATATATATTTTGAGGTTCACGCTTGCCATAAAAATTCTCAAAAAATCTATTAATTTAAACATTTATCATCTTATTTAACCGAAAGGAGACACTTTTTTTCTTGTGCATCGATTCATTATGAAATATTTTTACTACGCCTACGCCGATTTAAATAAGGTAAGGGATACATTAGGTGTTAAATTTCTTTTAAAATCAAAGTTGATAATGAAGATACCCTACAAAATGTTGGTTTTTAGCTTGAGCTAGTGCTACATGCATTTAAATGAAAAACGGAAAATGGAGTAAGCAGTCTTTCGCCATCAAAATGAATATCAACAAATTTGACCAAAATTCATTTTAATAGTATAGCTAAAAGGGAGATAACCCTACAGTTAAATTACTTAAAAGTATATATACTTCCATGATTTAGCAATTTTTCAGTGACTCTTGTGCTTTGAGAAGGGCTTATTCAAAAAAAACAAAAACATTTACAAGGGCTTATTCAAAGAAAACAAAAACATTTACAAGGGCTTATTCAAAGAAAACAAAAACATTTAGCCCAGTCCTTTAATTTCATCTTCCGCTACATAGACGATATACTTTCTCTTAACAATTCTAAATTTAAGGATTATTTACATCAGATCTATCCAAATAATGAAAACAACTCATACATCATGGTATGATGTTTGATATGTACAACACGAATTTTGGGTGTTGATTTTCATGCGAGTATAGAAAACACTTTTTAAAACATTCTTCTGCCTATGGTATATTTTATCAATGTATGGAATTTATATTACTTCAAAAGGAATTTGTTTGAAGTTGCTTTATAACCCACATTTAATAAATTCATACTACTCATCCATACAAAACATGGACCAAACATATCCGAAAGTGAAAATGTAAAACATCTGTTTATTTGGGTTTTTTAAAGGGTTAAAGTGGTTATTGAAGATAAAGTAGTCTACCTGTTTTGGGTTTTATTCGTATGTTTATTATACTAAAGGGAAACGGGACAGAGAAAGGGGAGGTTTGGTACCAATGAGCTGGCTTTTGCTAGTGTCTGTACCAGGTACGGCTGTCCCGAGTTTCTATTGTTGTTCGCGTTTGTCTTTTTTCTTTATTTGTTTTTTCTTGTGCAGTTTCTTGATACATTGTGATATATGACTGTGTTTTTCGGCCATTGTAGGTATTTCCAATAATCCTTTTTATACTACGCTCTAGATTCTAGAAAAGTCACCGAAAGACAATAAATTATTGTGAAAATACAAAAAAAAAGTAATCGTCAAAATTGGGAAATGGGATGCTAACGAGGTTCTTTATGCCACTGAACTTACATTATATCAAGAAAATCTTAAAATTTTCATAAAAAATCTACTGAGGTATGTCTTAGTTGTAGGGTTAGATAATGTATTCATTACAGTTTGACAAATTGAAAGAAACGTTTTTGCGAAGAACAGAAATTTCCCAAATTCCGTTGGGTTGATCTAAAAAGGGGCTATTCAAGCATTTGGCACATATTATGCTTATGTCAGTATGTTTTATTTTGAAAAGGGGATGCCAGCAAAGTTTTAAATGGATGGGTATGGAATGTCCATTCCTTGTTTTTTCCTAATGTTTTCATTGTTTCTTCAATTTCGTCGATATAACCATCGACATCTCTGTATGTATTTGTTCTATACTTAAACTCAGCAATCATTGCATATACACTAAGTCTTGGTCATAAGTTATGGACCATCCAATTTCACAGTCATGTTTTTGAATTACATTTTTTACGTTATGACATTTTGATTGTAGGGAAGAAAATGCATTTAAAAGATTGTTTTTTTTTAGAGATTGTAAAAAACACTGCAACAAATGCATTATCAAAGTTCTACTAAGGTTATCCAAAAGAGCAAAAATTATAATTTTGTCTTGGGCCGATGGCAAGACTGATGTTATAATTTGACAAAAGGTGTCATTAAATAATCCTGAATTTGACAAAAAGTGTCAAATAATCCTGAATTTTCTAACTTTACAGATGAAATTTATCCTTCAGAACTGACTTTAAAAAAATCCAATAGCAGCAGTGATCATACTCCTTTTCTTGATCTTGATATATCAATAAATCAAGGAAAGTTAAACACTAAAATTTATGTTCTCCTTCCCTATAGTCAATTTTCCCCGTCTCGACAGCGGTGTTACGTTAGCCCCTTTTTACGGGGTCTACATTTCACACCTTGTTCGATATGCACGAGTATGTAGTGGTGTTTCTGACTTCAACGACCGAAATCTTTGTCTCACTGAAAAACTTCTGCATCAAGGGTTTAGATAAAACATTCTCTAACTTTTATTAGAGATACATTGACTTATTAAAAAAATTTTGTTCTACATGCAGGGCTCTTATTAAACAGGGCATTTCATATCCAATCTTCTATGGAAATATCATTTACAAAGCGCATAAATTCAAAAATTGTCCTTCCAAACTTATTAATAAGTTGAATAAACTTATTCATAAAGGATATAAATACAGCATTGTTGTTAAATCTAGACTTCTGGTTTTTGTTGGCAAAATATTGATCATCTCCTAAATGCTTTACACCATAACTAAATTTAAACAATTTTTTATTATGGCAGTATTTGGCATTACACAATATCATGTTCTTCTTTCATAATTGATGATGTTATACGAAATCTATTTACAAGTATTTCAATTGAAGTTTCATATATAAGAAGGCTTGATATTATAGTCAACGGAAATTATGTCCTTAGCTAGCTGTCAGTAACTGCGAGCATTTGTCCGGACAGTACCCGTGTGTATTGTCTTCATGTTTGATGTACTTCATTGTAAGGGTACTCGTCTTGATAAGTTGGACTTTTTTTAGTTTGATTTTTACTGTGAGTCTTTTTGTGTATTTATTTTTTAGCCATTCACCACACATAGGGGGCTTTAATCCAAGAAAATAAGTTTAACCCGACCGCAATTTTTGCGCCTGTCCCAAGTCAGGAATATGTTGGTCATTGGCTTGTCCTTGTCTTTTTATAAATTTTTAGCTTCTTGATATTTGGGGTATTGGAAGTGGTTTGTTTCCATTGATTTATTCACTTTTTACCTTTTTTAGGGGCCTTTTAGGGCTTGCTATATGGTGTGAGGTTCCTCACTGTGTTGACGACCGTACGGTGACCCCTAGATGCTTTGTTTTGGGTCGTTTAAACCTGAATATGGGATGTTTTCTCCTTGATATTTACCCCGTTTCCTTTCTTTTTCTTATTTTGGCATTTGTACGTTTTTGTTATATCAAATCCTAGTTATTGTGCCCACATCTTGTGATTTTATTATGCCAAGTTTGACTCGATGAGTGCCCTGTGGTTACTCAAGTGTTGTGATTGTCTTCTTTTAGTATTCGTCGGGCAAACAGATGACAACGATTGTAAGAACCCTTTGCCAGTTAATAATGTTTGTTGACAACCCCGCATTCATGGAATATGATGAGCATGGATGAAGCGTTGCTCGACAAATAGCATTGAATTCCACTCACAACGGTGCTAGGGGCCGTCTTGAACTTCCTATGAGGTATTAGTAAATCTCATTGTGCTTCAAGGTGACTCCCAGATGAAGAACAACAATAGAAGCGTTGTTCCTTTGCTTTGTTTCTTCTTTATTGCTGTAATTTTGGTATTGGAGAAATGTCAAATTAAGGAAATATTATGACAGCATTTTTCAGACGCTTTTCATCAAAATTTCTTAAAAACGTCTCTTGGGGTGTTTTAAAATTGACCCAGAAAGAAAACCTACTCATCTAATAATACTTAAAGTTAATTACTTCAAAACTTTTATTCACTTTTACAGAATGGATATGAAAACACTTAGAATGAAAATTGTCATTTTTGGGCCGAAAGTTGAAAAATAGCATTCAACTGTGAACACTTTCCCAAATACTAATTCTATTATTTGTTTTGTTTGTATGAACAAAGATTATATCAATCCAATTTTATGTATCCACATATGCCAGAAACTGGTGTCATTTGTATTAATAGAAATTTCTGGCAAATTACAATTTTTTACCTTAAAAAGGGGCGCTGTGTTGTCCAAAGACTAGGTTAATTACAAAATATAGGGCTACGCCGAGTGAGCATGATACGACCGCAGCATGTCGACCACTGAAATTTTAACAAGTGTAGTTTAAGGTGAATGTGAAAGATAAAACCCCATCTTAATCAGATGAAAAAAATAATTTTAGGCTATCTGCATGTTTGCAATTTTGGCCCCGTTTGGCCCCTCATAGTTAAGAAAGAAACAAGTTATCAAAAATCTGATGGGGCAGCACCGTATTAATTTTTATAAGGAATCCGTTGCAAAAAATTGCATCAAAATTTTTTTTTAAATTTTGGAATTCCCCCTTTTGGGCCCTATTTATCTCGTGAACGGTACATGCAACATAAAATTATTTAAAGGGCTTAAGCATGTGCTAAGAAACATCATACTAAAGTTATGCTGTCCACAGTCACGAAAATACCCAATTATAGCTGTAAAACTATAATCTTTGAAAATACCTCACAGATAACGACAATAGAGAAGGAACATGTATTGCTTTTAAGGAAATCGCATATTTCAGTTTTCTGGAATTGTGAAAATAAGTTAGGCTCACTACATGTTCCTTCTCTATTGTCGTTATTTCAAGGGTATCCCAATGTTCGTAAGTACCACTTTCTTCTTGTGTGTGTATTATTTTGACAATACGAATCCGATAGTGTTGCTTTTAAAGAAATCGCATATTTCAGTTTTCTGATTATTTCCACCGATTTTGTACCTATTTTTAGAGAGCCATTTGGTTTTTTTGGGTATGCCAGGCGTACCTTTATGGCATTTGTTCTTGTTACTGGATTAATTTACAACTAAAATGACAACAAAATAAGACAACCCTATATCCTAGGCTGTCCTTGATACTTCAACCTCTAAGTTTTTTAAATTTACCCTCAATAGCAATTTGATGGCAATTATTAATTCGGTACTCAGACCCATTCCGTTTAAATAATGTATAATATATATAACAGAGCGACACCAGGAAATGCATCTTTTGTCATCTCGTCGTCATTGATAACACCAACAACTTTCCTGGTGTTTGTATGGTAATGACCATGGATATTCTGCAGATCAGAATTCAGATTTCACCTTATCACTTACGTTGTTATTTACGACATTCATTAACCAAGTAATTTACATTTGGGTTAATGTAATGTTATTATCTTTTCGTACTAAACTGTTTTAAAGCCATTCATCTTATAACAAACGAGAGTCGCGAGAGGCAAAAACCGACATAAAAGCCTCAACAACTGGTTTCGAAAAAGTGGTCAATCCCTAAATATTTAATTATCGTATTTTCAGACTCAATGCCAGTAGTTAAGAAGGTTATAACAAAGGTTTATTACGTGCACAAATGAAAATCGTTGCAATGTTTTCGCTTTCGTTTACATTTTTTCAGATGAATTATTAACTGCCAAATTATCGTTTAAATTAGTCAAACCTGCCCATGCGGTCACCTTGATTAAGCAATAACCTTGTTTTAACAGCCACAATTTTACTTCCCATTTCCTTCCTTTTTATTCAGCTATTTTGAACCTTGATTTAGCAGCCAATTTTCTCTCTTCCAATGACTGACCTCTAAAACCAGGTTTGACTGTATATGAAACCACGTCAATAAAAGGTTTTAATCTGAAGAATCTGAATACGGACCCCATGTTGATCCGATTTTTCGTACAATGTATTTTATAAGAATAGCTTAAATTGGAAAGGAAAACGTCCAATTTTAAATTCATGACTATTAATATGTAATTTTATATTTCAATTCATCTTCAAGTAAGCTGCTCCATCGAAGAAAGTTGACTTATGATGTGTTACTTATGGCAAGCACAAATGAAAATCGTTGCAATGTTTTCGCTTTCGTTTACATTTTTTCAGATGAATTATTAACTGCCAAATTATCGTTTAAATTAGTCAAACCTGCCCATGCGGTCACCTTGATTAAGCAATAACCTTGTTTTAACAGCCACAATTTTACTTCCCATTTCCTTCCTTTTTATTCAGCTATTTTGAACCTTGATTTAGCAGCCAATTTTCTCTCTTCCCA
The DNA here is from genome assembly GCA_002080025.1 of Modiolus philippinarum. Classification (NCBI taxonomy): domain Eukaryota; kingdom Metazoa; phylum Mollusca; class Bivalvia; order Mytilida; family Modiolidae; genus Modiolus; species Modiolus philippinarum. Next base: position 97,048 of record MJUU01046459.1, on the reverse strand, counting down.
TGACTGACCTCTAAAACCAGGTTTGACTGTATATGAAACCACGTCAATAAAAGGTTTTAATCTGAAGAATCTGAATATGGACCCCATGTTGATCCGATTTTTCGTACAATGTATTTTATAAGAATAGCTTAAATTGGAAAGGAAAACGTCCAATTTAAAATTAATGACTATTAATATGTAATTTTATATTTCAATTCATCTTCAAGTAAGCTGCTCCATCGAAGAAAGTTGACTTATGATGTGTTACTTATGGCAAGCAAGAAAAGCAAACAATAGAAAAACTCAATGAGTTTTTTTTTTTATATCTTTAATCCAGTTTATGTAACTTTATTACCAATCACCAATCAGTGACTTCGGTATTTTGGTATTTAAGAAGCATGTTCTCAAGCAAACATGTTGGTTATCGAGTATAAAAATTTTAATTTTCATATTCGATTTTAATTTTGAGGTCCTCTTCCAGTAATGTTAACTTATAATACTAAATGTTCTGAATAAGAAAATTCTCTGGTTTCATATTGTGAACTACATTGGGAAAACTGTAACATACGTAAACTTAACATCGTCTTGTGCTAATAGGATAACATGTACTAAAGAAAAAGTCTTGGTTATCAGAAATATCCATTTTATCATTATTTTAGTAATGATAAATGAATCAAATGTTCTGGGTATCAAAAATCTCCTGTTTTCATGATTTATTTGGGAAATATGAACAAAAAATCAAAGTAGTGGTAATGAAAAATATCTATTCTCTTGTTATAGTTGTGAAATTTTCACTAAATCAAAAGTAGGGTATCTAAATTCCCTATATTCAAGTTCTATTTGGACAGTATGGATTAAAGTAAATGAGTTAGTTATATAAACTGTTGACACAGAATATGTCTGGCCTTTCCCATGCATCGTATAAATCTGCACATTGATCTTCAGCAGCAGCCGTGATAACAAAATGTAAGTCTTAATTTGTATACACTATCTGATTGCTAAAATCTTCATATGATTGTTTAGGCATGATAGAGGGGTCAATGTGTATAATCCTCAGGATGCAACTGCATGCCAAATATTGAGTGGCTGCAAAATTTCAAAGTCAGTGGAGCATGACTGCAGGGTCATAGACATAAAGCACCACTAAAACTAACCTCAATCATTATTGTTTAACTGCACACCAAAGATCAATGGGCTACTATGAGTTGTTGATGCTAAACAGACCCAAGAAAAAACTTTTACATTGATAAACAGTGAAAAATTTCAAAGTCAGTGGGGCATGACTGCGGGGGCATAGACATAAAACGCCACTGAAACTAATCTGTACTGATTCTAATGCAACTGCATACCAAATATCAATGGGCAACTATGAGTGGTTGATGCTAGACACTAGAAAAAACTTAAACATTGATAAAAAGTGCAAAATTTCGAGGTAAGTGGAGCATGACTGCAGGGGGCATAGACATACAACGCCACTGAAACTGATCTGTACTGATTCTAATGCAACTGAATATTAAATATCAATGGGCAACTATGAGTGGTTGATGCTAAACAGACAAAAGAAAAAACTTTAACAATGATAAAAAGTGCAAAATTTCAAAATCAGAGGAGCATGACTGCGGGGGCATAGACATAAAACGCAACTGAAACTGAGCTGTACTGATTCTTATGCATCTGCATACCAAATATTAATGGGCAACTATGAGTGGTTGATGCTAAACAGACTCAAGAAAAAACTTAAACAATTGTGGACGCCGCCGCCGCCGCCGCCGCCGCCCGAAGCACAATACCTAAGTCTTGCTTTTTTCGACTATCGTCGAAGGCTCGACAAAAATGAAAATATCCATTTGAATGTTCTATTTGAATAGCATTGACTATATCAAATGCTTTGGGCATGTTTTATTTCAGAAATATAGACTTCAATAAATGTTAATGAAGGAAAGATAACAGGAAACACTTACAATGGCCGAACATTACAACCACATGCCACAATCCACCAGGGAACTGCACAAGAAAACAATAAAATAAGACAAACATAGACACCGATAAGATTTCGGGAAAATGTGTCTGCTTGATTTTATGTTCAAATGCTCTAAAGCAAATATGTCGTGTATACTATTTTTTTTTCCATTACCTTTTTGGGTGAAATGGACAAAAGGAAATTTGTTGGGTATAAAGAAAAATATTTATTTTTTGTTCTATTTGTGTAAAATTGACGTACTCAAATGTTTCAGGTATGAAAAATATTTATTTTAAGGTTCTTTTTGGGTAAATTTATTTGGTATGTAAATTCACTATTGTCATGTTCATATAGGCTAAAATCAAATGTGTAGGTTACATTAAATCTATTTTAATGATCAGTTTGGTATATATAGACTCGAGTAAAATATCTGTTTTGATGTTCTGTTTGAGTAAAACAAAATGTGTTGGTATGTAAATTCTCTTTTTTCATGTATTATTTTGGTAGTATGTAGAAATACTTAGATGTATTTGGTACATTGAATATCCATTTTGATTTTCTTTTTAAATAATATTTACTAAATTATAGGTTTGAGGTATTAAAATTTCAGTTTTAATGTTCTAGGTAGGCTATTTGCACTAAGCAAATGTGTCTGAGTATGTAGAAGCTCAATTCTAATGTTTTGTGCAGATAATATGGACTAAATCGAATATGTCGGTTTTTAAAATCATTTGTCGAATCTAGAGGGGTTCCTGGAGTTTGAACTCCTTTTAATGCGTTCACGTTTCAGGCTTAAGTTGAAATAAATTACAAAGATCGACTTGAAACTCTTTTTTCTGAAACCCTATTCCAATTTAAAGATAGCAAGGTAAAAGCATATACAGAACGTAATATATATTAGGATGAAATCACCTTAAATTAATTAAATGATATTAATTTCATTTCATATCTAACCAAATCAAGGAGTTTAAATAATAAAACATGAGTTCAAAGGATAATAATAGAATTGTGGGTGATGCAATAGATAAGTGACCATATCCTGTCTATTGTGTACAGGTTATATTAATATAAACATATTTTATTCTGAATTGGGAACAGGGATAAAAGGACTGAAAAACATATCTGGAAGTGGAGGTACTCGGAAAGTGATTCTCGTCCACGGACTTTTACTACAATGTCTCGCATATTTTATGAACTGATATGGATGGACTCATGTTTACAGGGGTGGAAGGGTGTTATTTCCTAATGAATGTTTAATTCAAAATACGTAAATTGAAGTAATCATTTTTCTTATAATTCATGGTTTCAAGTTTTTTCAATCCCTGTAAAGTTTGAATCGACGGATCTAAATACGAGGTCAACATTTTAGAGTATAAAATTTACAATTGACTCGAATATATAAAAAGAATATACTAGTATATATATATATATATATATATAACGACAAGGAGCGAGATGGTATCACCCGGTTATTTTTATATAGCCTAGGTAGTCGCGTGGTCTAGGCCGCTGGGCGTAGTGCAGGCAGTGTTGCCATGGATGTCAAAACAGTGATAGTTCGAATACCAATTTGCAGATCTAACAATTTTTGGTTGATTTCCAGAAGTAAATATAAAATGATTTATCAGGCCCAGTATAATGTTTCACGGTATTATCCATTGGACAGGCATACTATGAAGAGTAAGAGTATACAATGTATATATACATATCTTCATCTAAGGTAAGGGACAAAGAGAGGGCCAGTAGTGAGAATTAATTAATGGATACACTTTTCCTCTGCAAAACTTGTAGATTGACAAGCGAAGTTAAAACATCGCAAACTTCCCTGTCTTGAATAAACGATAATGTAAATTCAGATACTGCATATAGCTATTTTGAAAACATTTGGAGAATAAGATTTTTTTTACTTGTTAACACATTATGAGCTAAGGTGAAAATAACAATGACAATGAGTGATTATATTGAGCTCGCATAAGCAAATTACATGCTTATCCAGAGTTTTCTGTAAGCCGTTCAGGTTTTTGACCTTCGATGATATATATCATTTGGATCCAAGAAAACGAGTTTAACCCCACCGCAATTTTTGCGCTTGTCCCAAGGAATATGTTGGTCATGGGCTTGTCCTTGTCTTCTTATAAAATTTTAGTTTCTTGACATTTGGGTTATTGGATGTGGTTTGTTTTCATTGATTTATTCACTTTTTACCTTTTTGGGCCATTTAGAGCTTGCTATATGGTGTGGGGTTCCTCACTGTGTTGAAGACCGTACGGTGACCCCTAGATGCTTTGCTTTGGGTCGTTTNAACCTGGATATGGGATGTTGTCTCCTTGACATTTACCCCATTTCCTTTCTTTTTCATATATATTGTGTGGGGAAATGTACGGAGCGTTCGAGAAGAGAAAAAGATATTTTATGTGAAAAAATACATTTGAATATTTAACATATATAAATTATCTCTCTCTTGTCTTCTAATAGATGGTCAAAACATTGATTAAACGATTTCCTAAGCAAAGAGGCTGGAAAGGGAAAAGTGAGAGCTTACCTTTGTCCATGTTTTATGAAAAAATGTTACACAGAAACAACAAAATGAAGTTTAAGCAATGAACACTACAAAACTGAAACAGTTACTATGACGCCATTATGACGTTTCATCTTAGATTCTATAATAATGTATTCGTCTTTTTGTGTTTTATGTCAACAAAGTTTTAAATTTTCGTTTATATCATAAAATGTAGCAAAATTTGCTGAAATTTGAACGAACAATTTGATTTAAAGGGGCATATCGGCATTATATCAATGGTTTAACATGATGACAAAATCGTCGATTAAACTTATCAAAATTATTGAATTTGGAATGATGGGGAACAACGGCAGTAGAATATCAAATGAACAAAGGAGTGGCACTTATTAAAATCGAAGTCAAAAGACATGACAAAAACGAGAACACAGAAAACAATGACGTTTGACAGGATTTTGGATGTGTTGTATTAAATCCTTGTTTCAATGGAATGTGTCTTGTCTGTGTAGATTGTGCATCTGTCGGACAATATTGTGTATCTGTTTAAAGATGGAAGACAAATAAAGCGACGATCAAATGTGCAACTTCCTGTGTTTCATTATTACTGAGTATATACAAAGAAGTATATCGTAAATAGGGCTTGGGTGTTTCTTTTCATATACTAGAAGAATTGTCGCAGTGATAAATATGGACCACTACGAATATCGATATGTGTTATTTAGTCACGTGCCATGTTCCATAAATAACAGATGCTATTAAGTTTAATCGAAACAGTTCCCACAAATCATGGGAAAGTACCAAACTATAACCATTAAAAAAGTAATATAAATCAAACCATATTTATCTTGCTATATATCGATATATTTGACAGTCACAATTTTCGTAAAAGCTGACATGAGAAAGTCATTAATCAAACAAATTTACATCTGCAGAGAGCCTTAATTTCGTCATTTCCTCTATATATCACAACAATATTGTCTGAGAGTACAGATGAGTTATAAATCTACTTTAGTTGTGTGATATTTGCATTATAAACAATACGTTTTTGTCTGTGCCCAGTAATTGCTGTAAGCTTTCTTACGTTTGCCGAGTAAGTACAGTAAATATTCTTAACTGTGCAGTGTAACTACAGTAAGTATTCTTACCTGCCCAGTAATTGAAGTAAATATTCTTACTTGTGCCCAGTTACGTAAGTTAATATTCTTACCTTTGCCTAGTAACATAAGTAAATATTCTTATTTGTGCCCAGTAACGTAAGTTGATATTCTTACCTATGCCCTGTAACTTAATTAAATATTCTTACTTGTGCACAGTAACGTAAGTTAAATATTCTTACCTGTGCCCAGTAACTTAAATAAATATTCTTACCTGTGCCCTATAACTTAAGTGAATATTTTTACTTGTGCCCAGTAGCTTAAGTAAATATTCTTACCTGTGCCCATAACTGCAGTATGTATTCTTACCTTTCCCCAGTAACTAAAGTAAATATTCTTACCTATGCCCAGTAACTAATTTTAACTGTGCCCAATAACTGAAGTAAATATTAAGTAGTAAAAATAGTAAGTTACCTGTCTCGAGTGACTGAAGTAAGTATTCTTAACTGTACCCAGCGCCTGCAGTAGTTTTTCTAACTTGGTGTTAAAAAATGGATAACAGGAAACACCTACAATGGCTGAAAATTATAATTACATGCAACAATTTGCCAGGGAACTACACAAGAAAAACACGTATAAGACAAAATACAAACGTAGACAACGATAGGAACTCGGGACCCAGTACTTACAGTTAATATTCTTTTCTGTGCCTATTGCATTACGTATTCTAATTTGTGCCTAAAAACTGCAATCAGTTTTCTCTATCTGAGTCTAGTTACTGTTGTAAATTTTTTTTTACATGTACCCATTGCTTTCATTAAATATTCTTAGTTGTACCAAGTAACTGTGGTAAGTATTCTTACCTGTATTCAGTATCTGAAGAAAGTTGTTCACAGTAAATATTCTTATTCATGCACTTCAAATGCAGTAAATATTTTTATTTATGACTAGTAACTACTTTTAGTTTTTTTCTATCTGTGCCTAGTAATTGCAGTAAGTTTACTTATTTGTGTCCAGTTTTTTAAAGAGTTTTCTTGGGATAATTTCTCTTGCTTATCTTCAAACAATTTTGAAGATTATTGTTTCCGGTGTGTCTTTTGATTTGCACACTAGTAGTATATTCTATTTTGTCGTCTAATTAATAAACCACTCACATTCTAGTTTATGATCTTAGTTCCCTGGTGTAGAACTTAAAATTTCTTTTATATTTGGTAAAGGGAAAAACAACCTAACAATAAAAAAGTTTTTAATCGAGGGGAAAGTAAAAATAAAAATTACATGTAAACTCGCCAGTTTCTAAATTTCATGTGGCGTGTCTACATGTAAAATTTATTTTTATTGGCATTATCATCCTGTTTTAATCTTTTAATTCTGATGTTGTCTAATTTCACTTTTCAATTTGACCTAGCACTATGTCGGTGGTTAACTATTTAATTAACTTTTTGTATATTTTTTTGGGGGGTGGGGTAACGGACTGGCTCGATATAAAAAGTTCAAGCAAACATGTTTCAAAACACTTTAGGTTCTCTGTATGAACATCAGATACATATAGATTAATGGATGTTTTGTTTTGGATACAAAAATATTGTCGACATAATGGACCAGCCCACTCTTCTGGCGAGTCTATTATTGGAGACAATATTTGCAGTATCCGAAACAAAACTTCTATCATCCTTTTTATCGGTAATTAACAAAATCATTTGACACAACACATTTTGAAAAATGAAAATCAATTTTGAAGAAATCATGAAATTGACTTTATAATTAGTAAAATAATTTGTTCGATCCTTTACGGTTTTTGTAGATGTATATTTTTTTGTTTACATTGATGCGCTGATTGACAAGGTAGGCGTGGCTTAAGTTACTTTTTGCCAATATTTTTTGTATTCAGGTATTAGCAAATACTGGAAATATTTGCCTCAAGAGATCAAGGGAAACTCATATATATTACCGATAAAAAATTATTGAAGTCGGTTCATGACATCCGAAACTACATGTGCCATTTGAAAAGGGGTCTGCAAAGCGTTTATCGTTCGTTACGATATCATTCCGGTGGCCAAACCAACTGCATGGCATGTTCGTAATTCATTCAGAACAACTTTGGCATCAAATATGTAATTAAAATACCTAAGTTATTCACACTGAACGCGAAATAGCATTCTGGATATTTTAAATTTTTTACCAGATGCCTTCTCGTGTAACGTTGAATACTATTTAACCAAAAAAAAATAACTTGGTACTTCCTCTGTTGACAAAGAAAATGATTGATAAATAATCATCAGTGATGATTTTCTTTTAAAAAACGTTTTTTTTTATAGACATTTTGATGCCCAATGCACATGCCACATGTACAATATGATGATATTAAGACCATAAAATTTGTTGAGGGGAATATTATTAAGTCTCCCAAACGAACCTGTTTGTTGTGTTTCGATTGCAGCAGTCTGTATAACCTAGATTATATGAGTGGCCTCCTGCCAACATTTGTTTTATAAAGAATCTGAAGTGGATAGTAATTAACAGTGAAGCATTTGGTTGCCATGGAAACCAATTCAGAAACCTATAAGTTTGAGGAAAACATGTGTTGTAGTCTTATTACAAAGATATGTATTACTTAGGTAATAATGGGAACCCCTGTCCATTTTTTTTTTTTTTTTCTTTTTTTAACGAGGTATTAAATTGGTTGAAAGGGAAATGGAGCATTTGATTGCCAGGCAAACCAATTAGAATTTAATTTTGAGAAAAACGTGTTTATGTTATTCTATTACAACGATATGTACTACTTTGTACTACTTAGGTAATCGGAGAACCCCTACTCATTTTTTTTTAAACGAGGTATTAAACTTGGTTGTAATGGATAATGGGGCATTTAGCTGGCATGGCAACCAAGCCAGAATCTATAATTTTAAGACATTTATTTTAAATATCTGTATTACTTAGCTGATAAGGGGAACCCAAACCCAAATGTTTTTTTTTTTTAATTAGATTAAGAATTGGTTGTAATGGATAATTGAGCATTGGTTGCCACGGAAACCAAACCAGAAACCTATATTTCTGAGGAAAACGTGTTTTTGCATTTTTATTACAGCGATATGTATATCTTAGGAAATAAAGGGAACCCCTGCCCAAATTTCCTTTGAACAGAGGTAAAAATTTAATTGTAAAGGATAATGGATCATTTGGTTGCCATGGAAACCAAGCCAGAAACCTATAATTTTGAGAGAACCTGTTTTCTACTGCATGTAATGTTTTTGTTACAGCAATATGTATAAACTAATTTATAAGGGGAACCCCTGCTCAAATTTTGAGGGAGTCTCGTAATGCCCTAAAATAAGATATAGGAGTTGGTTTGGGAGACTTTTGTGTTTCGCTTTTCGAACAATTTGGTATGCTGAATGTGAGTCAAAATTAAATGGAAATAATTATTCTGGTATATTGACAAACTAATTATACTTGACCTAGTAATTCAGATATACAATTAAAAAAATGATCTCTTCAGCATCATCTTCATTCATAATTTACTTATGTTACACTGTGTATAAATCGATTTAATATAACCATTTATCAAAGTGAAATCAGTTATATGTAATCACAGTGGATTCTGCAATAAATCATGTATGACAAAATGATTTATACAAATAATCCAATAATAAATCGGCAGAGACTTGATGTTACAGTAATCAAGCAAAATAACAAATTCCTTTGAAATGGTCCACTTTGTCGTTTATTTTATATCTGTCGGATATTGTCTGGACGTCCTAAATGATGGATCACCACAAACTAAGTTTTCTTATAAAAAGGATATTCACATGTCTGTATTTATGTCATGTTGCATGTTTAACCCGTGTTAATTTGTTTATATTCTAATCAGAAGCCAAACACAGTCTGCGATATATTTCAACTGAAATAGATATTGGAACATTTCCTTTCTATTGTCTCTATGGGCGATGTCAACTTCCTACTATGCTGTTCTCTATTGGCAATGATTATAAGAATCAAACATCAGTGAAAGTGCAAGATCGGGAAATCTCAGACACCCAAGGGTTAGATTTCTAGACTTCTCTGACGAGGCTTAACGAGTCAGAGAACTATTGAAATCTTACCCGAGGGTGTCTGAGCGATCTAAATCTGACATTTTCAACGATGTTTTTTTCTCACATTTAAAACCGCAAAAGTCGATTTTCTGCAAAATCAGTCCGTACTCGATAACCCATATTCATATGCGACGCCAATGACGTCAGAATTAGTTGCCTGGTAATTTTCTCTCTTGTACCGGGGGTACAGGAATACAGGACATTTTGTTTTTGAAGCGGACCTTATTGCTATGGTCAAGAAAGTGGCAAAACTTTCAGCTTACCGAAATTAAGATTTACACCCAAGCTGTCTACCTTTCATTGACTATCCGTCGTGTAAAGACAACACTGTATACATTTGTCAGGTTTTCATTTCAAGTCTGGTATATCAAAAATGTAGACATTTGACATCAATAAATCTAACACATTGTGTAAGCTTGGGGTGCCAAGTCCGCATCAGAAACAAAATGTCCTACATTTTTTATCGGTCATTCAAAAAATGTACAAATTAAAATTTGTACAAACTGACATTTTGTACACAACATATATAATTACTGCCCAAACAGAAGTACAGTTTTCAGAAACAACGACAGCAGAATACCGAAGGAACAAAGGAGTGAAATTTACAAAAATCGAAGTCCAAAGACACGGCCAGAACACAGAAAACAATGACGTTAGACACAAAAAACAACGACGCCAGACAGACACAGAGCACAGAAACAGAAATTACAAAATTCAAAACAAAGGCACTCACAGTGTGAACTCCAGTGAAGCTGAGAGTGACATCAGGTGCTCCGGAAGGGTAAGCATGTCCTGCTCTGTTAATGACTAAACAATAACGAGTACTGTTAAGTACTGTTTCAATCATACATCTGCAAACGAATACCGTAGCAGAAATGAAAATGAATCATATAATTAAAAATTATTATAGATAAAAAAAAAACTTCGTTCATCTTTTTTTTCGCTCCTTTTTCTCTCTTTCTATTTTGTTTTGTTTTGGTTTGCCTTTTAATATTTTGGGGTTCTTGTAGTAATAAGTGATGAAAGATAGAGGTTACTGATGAAGTTAATTTAAATGCTAGGTATATTTAAATCAACACACCCTACAATGGAAAGTGAAACTAGTGTTCCATTTAGCAAGTTTTTTCCCTTTTTGTGTTGATTTCTATAATTTTAAATAGCTAAAACAAACAGAGGTATAATCCATGATAAGTTTTATTTGTGAAGAATATACGCTCATTTTGGGTAGAAAAAATAAAGTAAAAACATTTACATATAATGAAATGTTTGATTTTATTTTATGTTATCATTTATCTTATTGTTTTTAGTTTGAGGGGTTATTAATCAGATATGGTCGGCGTTACACATATATCTTTTTCTGAGCAGTTCAGGCCAGTTGTTATGTCTTCTGTTGGTCGGCGTTACACATATATCTTTGTCTGAGTGAGTCAGGACAGATGTTATGTCTTCTGTTGGTCGACGTTACACATATATTTTGTCTGATCGGTTCAGCCCAGATATTATATCTTTTGTTAATCGGCGTTACACATATGTCTTTGTCTGAGTGGTTCAGGACAGATGTTATTGTCTTCTGTTGGTCGGTGTTACAAATATATCTTTGTCTGAACAGTTCAGGCCAGATATTATGTCTTCTGTTGATCGGCGTTACACATATATCTTTGTCTGAGCAGTTCAGGCCAGATATTATGTCTTCTGTTGGTCGGCGTTACACATATATCTTTGTCTGGGTGGTTCAGGCCATATGTTATGTCTTCTGTTGGTCGGCGTTACACATATATCTTTGTCTGAGTGGTTCAGGACAAATGTTATGTCTTCTGTTGGTCGGTGTTGCACATATATCTTTGTCTGGAAGGTTCAGGCAAGATATTATGTCTTCTGTTGGTCGGCGTTACACATATGTCTTTGTCTGAGTGGTTCAGGACAGATGTTATTGTCTTCTGTTGGTCGGTGTTACAAATATATCTTTGTCTGAACAGTTCAGGCCAGATGTTATGTCTTCTGTTGGTCGGCGTTACACATATATCTTTGTCTGAGTGGTTCAGGACAAATGTTATGTCTTCTGTTGGTCGGCGTTGCACATATATCTTTGTCTGGAAGGTTCAGGCAAGATATTATGTCTTCTGTTGGTCGGCGTTACACATATATTTTGTCTGAGTGGTTCAGGACAGATGTTATGTCTTCTGTTGTTCGGCGTTACACATATATCTTTGTCTAAGTGGTTCAGGGCAGATATTATGTTTTTTGTTGGTCGGCGTTACACATATATTTTGTCTGGATGGTTCAGGCCAGATGTTATATTTTCTGTTGATCGGCGTTACACATATATCTTTGTCTGAGTGGTTCAGGCCAGTTATTATGTCTTCTGTTTGTCGGCGTAACACATATATCTTTGTCTGAGTGGTTCAGGCCAGTTATTATGTCTTCTGTTGATCTGCGTTACACATATTTTGTCTGAAAGGTTCAGGCCAGATGTTATAGAAAAAAGATGGGGAAACGGGGAATGTGTCAAAGAGACAACGACCCAAAGGGGAGTAATTAAACTCAAAGTCATCACAAGATCTTCAATGAACGGTGAGAAAACCCCAACGGCAGGTCGGAGTCGGCCCCTGAACAAAGAGCAATCAAGTCCAGCGAAATTAACATCATCCTAGACTCCTATAGACAAAAAGTAAACTAACTAGAAAAAGGACAAGACACATAACACAAAGGCTTAATAAATTCCTGACTTTGGACAGGCGCAAACCTGCTGCGGCGGGGTTAAACTAGTTTTATTGGATCCAAACCTTCCCCCTACAGCCAATGTGATAAATCAAAAAACAATCGTAACAACAGTAAAATTCACTTGGCAACAGGACCGGGTCAATTGTGAAAAATGAAACTGAAAGAACTAAATATACGGACAAAAACATGAAATCACAAGAGACTACTAACAGTTAACTGACATGCAAGCTCCAGACCCATCACCAACTGACAAAGTAAGTTATGTACCCTCAGTATACAGCTTCCACCACGATCTCTTCCTGTGAGGAGTTTAGCATAATGATTTCATGTATATACCGGAATACATAACCCGTGTCCATGCAATACAGATTTTATAAATTTAGTATGTGTTTAGTTAAATTGCAAAGACCCTATCAAAAAATCAATGTTAATACCAAAGAAGGCCATACGTAATGACTTGACGACAATACCGTAATTATAACCCTTATGAATTAGACGATTTAAAGGTTTTATAAGTTTGTTAGGCGAGTTTAAGTATTTTTTACTCTTATGTAAAACATTACCGTAAAATAAGGGATGTCAAATACCAGCCTTGATTAGATGTTTACGGAATACAAAATACCGAAGTTGCATGAAAAAAAACAGTAAATTTCGTTATGCTGTACACGTGTTTCAAGGAGTAACCTCTCATCAGCAGCATTAAAACCAAATGATATGGAAAGCCATAATCCAAAAGTAGTCAAAAAGAAGTACTCATTACCAAATAACATCGAAATAGGAGGCCAAATCCAGTACCAAGGACATCTACCGAGTACCATACAAGGAATGAAGCCTTAGTATTTTTAAGGGGTTTGAATTGTGATAAAATCAGTTAATTTCTATAAAACGCAAGGTAAATTTTTCATGTCAGACAAGTCTGACTATTGGGCTAGTGAATACCCTCGGGGACCTCTGGTCCACCAGCAGTGGCATCGACCCAATGGTATACCGAAGTTGCAGAAAAAAACAGTAAATTTTGTAATGCTGTACACGTGTTTCAAGGAGTAACCTCTCATCAGCAGCATTAAAACCAAATAATAATACAGGTTGCATTGTATTTATGAACTAAGTCTTTATATCGATGATAAAATTTAGTAAAGGTTTTAACTAGTTTGTGATATCGAAAACCCTGATGTAATAGTTTTTCAGTTATGAAAAGATTCCGTTCATTAAAATCGCAAACGTTATTACATACTCGAGCAAATCGAACAAGTTGAGATATGTAAACACCATATGATGGCGCTAATGGAACATCGACATCCAGAAATGGATAATTAACTATGGGAAAAGAAAAATCATCCCTTTTATCATAAATTTTAGTATCTAATTTACCATTCGTTATATCAAAATTGATGTCTAAGAACGGACAATGATGATTATCAGAATTGGCTTTATTCAAAGTAAGTTCTTTAGGGTAGATGTCCTTTATAATACGTATTGAAGTCGTCATTATTTAAAGTTAAAATATCATCCAAATATCGGAAAGTGTTGTTAAACTTTTCAATTAAATGCTGTTTAGATGGGTCTTTGCTGATGTTGGCCATAAACTGAGATTCGTAGCAGTACAAAAAGAGGTCCGCTGTAAGTGGTGCACAATTGGTACCCATAGGAATTCCTATGACCTGGCATAGATAAATACAGTTACCGAAACGAATGAATATATTGTCAAGTAAAAATTCAAGTGCTGAAATCATATCAAAACAAGTCCAATTAGTCGAATTCTTTTGTTTTGTATTACTAAAATGTGTTTTAAAGGAATTAGAATATATATATCCACAATCGTATTTTTTGAATGCCCATTGAATAAGACGTATGAATTTTTCCTTTATAAGATTATGTGGTAAGGTTGTATAGAGGGTACAGAAATCAAAACTTTCAAGGGATTCAAAAGGGGCATTATAAGCATTCAATTTATCGAGAACTTCCAATGAATTTTTTACACTCCAAAAATGATTGACACCACTGTTTTCATATACTTTGTTACAGAAATTTATAACCAGGTTTTAATAGCAGTCAAAGTATTAGTGAGTATAATAGAAACTTTAGTTTTAGAACAGTGACTAGATGACAAAATGAATCTAGATTTATATGGCGTTTTGTGGAGTTTAGGAACCCAGTACATAGTTGGAACTGTTTTACTATTAGGTTTAGCCTGTAAAGATGTGTTTTCTTTTGGTCTGCATTACGCATATATATTTGTCTGAGCGATTCAGGCCCGATGTAATGTCTTCTGTTTGTCGGCGTAACACATATATCTTTGTCTACGTGGTTCAGACCAGATGTTATGTCTTTTGTTGGTGAACGTAAAATATTTCTTTGTCTGAGTGGTTCAAAGCCAGCATTTCTGTCTGCTATTTGTCAGCGTAACACATGTATCTTTGACTCAATGATTTAGGCCAGTTATAATGTCTTCTGTTGGTCGACATAACACAGATTTCTTCCGTACATAGTCATTTCTGTTGTGAGACGCCCGAGTTGAGACGAGCTCACGTGCATTCGTTTCAAATCGGTAAACGGCAAATCGTAACTTTTTATTTTTGTGAATCAACGGCAATGTCCATCACGAATTATCACAAAAAACATGACGTCACAGTGAAAAGTATGTTAAAAGAGTGTTGACTTGTCCTCTCGATTAAAGTTTTTGGGACATTGAAAATCATATTTTACGGAAGAAATAGCTACTTACATTCGATCAAAATCAAAGATCGGTATACCTTTCACTCATGTAAGAAATTCTTCGACGGAATTTCTTACATTCATGGAAGATATACCGGTCTTTGATCTGCTCTCATGTTACAAGCTATTAATCTTTTTCTGCATGGTTCAGGCCATTTATTATGTCTCTTGTTGATCGGCGTGACACAAATATCTTTTTAGAGGTTCGGGCCAGTTATTAAGTGTTCCAAACGAAGTTTGAGAATCTTATTTATTTT
The DNA here is from genome assembly GCA_002080025.1 of Modiolus philippinarum. Classification (NCBI taxonomy): domain Eukaryota; kingdom Metazoa; phylum Mollusca; class Bivalvia; order Mytilida; family Modiolidae; genus Modiolus; species Modiolus philippinarum. Next base: position 81,710 of record MJUU01046459.1, on the reverse strand, counting down.
ACTCAATTTATTCGTTTTTATATCTGCTGTCGCATTTCTGTAATGCACATATATTTGTCTGGGCGATGTTAGCTAGTTTGCTATATCTGTCCTCTTGAAACCCCCGTAAAGCACAGTTATATGTTGAAATCCGTAAAAAAAATGTTTACCAAGTGTAAAAAAAACTTCCCGAAAGAAAAAGCTGTCGTTATTATATTTTGTTACCAGATCGCAGATAACCGAACAACAGAATTAAATTGGAAATAGATTTCCCATAGGAATGTACAAGGTCTGACACAATTATAGATATTGTCCGGGAAATGGTTATCTAATATTGAAAGAAAATTGCAAAATGAAGACTGCTTTGACAAGTAAAAATTTTAATTGACTGAAGCAGATAAATTTCGAGATACTGTTAATGAACTGGTGTCGTGTTATACCATTAATCGTGTTAGTAATAAATGAACTGTTAAACTGTCAACTTCATTTCAGAGAATCTAATTAGCATTTTCAACACCGTCTCACTAAACGATTGATTTCTTATAACTTTGATCTCTAAATAGATTAAGATGGAACGTTGTCTCAATATCACTTGAGAAAAGACTAATTTTCAATTCCATTCCATATATGTATTCACACAATTTCATTAGGAACGATGGAATTTGCAAAAAGAACTCATAAACATTGTGATAAAATTGGAAACTACTGTAATGTGCGACTTTTACACCCTTTAGAAATACATTACTACGAAGCCTACTTCAGAAAATTAAGTGAATATTGAAAACTTGTCAAAAATCGATAAACAACAATGAGTAATACTTTTGAGGTTACTTCCCTTGAACCATTATAATATTAGTACGCATCGGGATGTTCGTGTCTTACCCTTTAATATTCCAGCCCTCTCTTTTTCCGGTGTTTAGATTTTATGCGCGAATATAAATTCACAATACATTCGGTATTCTGTCACTTGAAAATATTTCACAAGTCTCTGATTTTAAAGAATATTTAACTCTATTCAAATTATTAGTATAATGACCCAGTTCACTGTAAAAGCCTTTTTTATCTTTTTATTTTGTATATGTTTTGTAAATGAAACAGACAGATATTTTAATAAATGTTACAGTATAAATTGGAATCCAGTAGGATCAAGAATCTCGTAGTACAAATTGGAATTCTTATTTCTACTGGGACAAATTAGAATTTTAATTTGTACTGGATTTCATTCAGTACAAATTGGAATCCCAATTTCTACTAAGAGAAATTGCGATATCCTGACTTGTACTTGGAGAATTCTGGATCCTACTGACTTCAATCAACAAAACAACTCTCAATAGATTGTAAATCAATTTTATGGTCTCTTTCATTTTTGGTAATCTTTAGATAAAAGAATAAAATAAATATCTTTAAATTAAATGCTGAATATAGCTACAGCTATAGCAATTTCACTCGTCTCTGTCCTTTGATACTGCATATATTATGCTTAAAAATGCAAAACATTTATTCAGACTTATTTTTAAATCAAATCTGTCAAATACTAAATAATGTAAAAAAAAAATTCCTATAACATGGCAAAATGAAAAGCCATTTTTCAGAGACTGTCCTGGTTGATTTAACAGATTTGGGGTTTTTTGTAGATCCTTCATCTCCTTCTAAAATTTTACACACTTTTCTTTGTCTTTTTAGGGCATGTCAGAAAAGTGTTTTTGAATGAAGAATGTAGAACAGCCACGTTATGTACCTGTCGTGGAAAATGTTATGTCATGCGATGTTATTGCTACAAATTTAATTCGATGGACATTTAGAAAAATATGGGTTTTTATGTATGTTTCCAGGATAATTAAATTAAAAAACTAAATACTTCTACTGATTATAGGAAGGGGAGGGGGAATGAGAAATATTTTTATCACACCTGTCAGGCGATGGTTAAATTGGCTAGAAATTAGAGAAAAATACTTCTCATTTCTAGAAAAAGAACAACTCGCGTGAGATTTCCCGCCAAATCTATCCGGAACATAATCCTCGGTGTTTTACATTATGTTATTAGAAAAAAATTTCTACAACTTAAAGACGTTAATTACGAAATTTTTCACATCTTTTTAAATACATTTTCAAAGATTTAAAAACTCGACAAGCCTCGTATTCAAACATTTGCATAATTTATTTAACTCGATGTGAGAGAAATTTCATAATCAACTTAGTTCTCGTTGTATAAACTATATTTATCGCATCCTTGTATACATCATCCCTAGCGCCATTGTATACAATATTTCTCATGAAAAACATGATGGGTGACAGGAAATGATTAACCTGATGACGCCCAAGTCTCAATTCTCCCGGAGTTCCTTAACTCGAATAATTCAAGCCCTCTCCGTATCCGATTCTCTCCTTAACCCGAATAATCCAGTCGTTATATTCCACTCACTACGATCGCTCCATTAAGAAGAAGAGAATCGGATACGGAGAGGGATTCAATTATTCGAGTTAGGAGTTCCTGAGAACATGTCCATGTCATTCCCGGAGTTACATCTTCTATTACGTGGTAATACGTGACTTTCGGTTTACATAACTACTACGCCTAACTCTTTTTATCTCGAAGCCATGAAATGGCTGGAGAGATATTGATATGGCAAGAAAAAATCACGTGCCCCGCATGAGGCTTCAAGCCTATTAACAGCTCTAAAAGATGATCTTCGTGCTTCCAATAAAATATAGTGCGCAAGTTCCTTTCAAAATCGGATACATTTAGTATTTAAGTTATATTTCTTCATTTTCTTGAGTTGAATACAGTGTTGTTTTATTAAACTGAAAACAATATGCATATGTTAATCAAATTACTCGTTTTTTTACTCGTTGCTTATAGAAAATGAATGGCTGTCTTTATATCTGATGGGAAAACACGCCCATTGACCTTTATAAGATGTTTTTATTGGTTTAAAATGAAACAAACGACAAACACGTCAGATGTGTATTCACACAGCTGAAGCGATCTATATTTAAAGTTTACATAAAGTACACGTGTCCAGAAGCGCGATTAATTTAGTATTATAACATTGAGTTTATTACATTACGTTTATAAATTTTCAATTTGAGTATCAATTAGTGATTAATAGATTCAGGGATTGGTGTTCTGTAATTATGATTTAAATTATTTATTTAGGTCAAACATGTCCCCATTCATAGTTACAAAAAATCAATTAATAACGAGTCGTTGTAGTGTGTATTCTTAAAATAGTGTAGTAAATGTTTCGTAGCATTCAAAATACAAACATCGCTATTTGTTCGTTCGAATTTTCGCACAAATTAATTATCAAGCACAATTTGGCCAGTTACAGCGATTTTAAAGACTGAAAACTTCTTAAAAGGCTCTCGCTTTGCGGTCGCCTTTTAAGAAGTTTTTACGCCTTTAAAATCGCAATAAGTGGGCAAATGCGCTTGATAATATATAATAGCAATGAAATCAACATGCGAAATCACACAATCCGATTATTTTCACGTATTACGGACTATAACTTAATACATGCAGACGTATGCAGTAGTTCTTTGGATGACTACGAAGTTTTTCCACATGTAGAATTTCAGGGCTTCGAGATTCAGCTCCATCGGAGCTTTGATTTGTTTACTTAGTCTTCGTGATTGGTATTTTTAAACGAAGAAAAAAATCGTAGCTGCGTGCAAGTACGTTGCTTTCTGAGAAATTAGCCTTACAGTGGATTCAGAATGTATTTATAACAAAAGAACCTAAAGCTAGACTTACAAATTATTTATTGAGGAGTGTGTCTCAAAATATGGGTAGTTAACCAGCTTACGAACAATTATTAGAAAACACCGTGACAAAAAGTTTCCGTACAACACAATGTTATTCATGCAATGAGATTCATTACAGGCCAATCATTGAGATATAACAAACCAATTATTGAAATACATTTATGTAAAGAAAAAAAACACGCTACTGCTGGATATGTAACACGCCAATAGTTAAGATATTGCACACCAATAACTGAGATATAACAAACCAATGGTTGATATATAACATATCAATAACTGAGATACACCAGTGATTGGAATGCCGGTAACAGGCCAGTGGTTTGGATACACTTCCGTATAACACATAAAAAGTTGAGATAAAGCAATCATATGCTTAAGATATGACACATCAATAATTGAGACATATTAGTAACACATCAATTGATAGGTAATAATACATGGCAAAATCTGTATCAGATGCCGTATCAACCCGAGAATCCAATATCAGCTAGAGGGGATCTGATACAGATTGACAGGTTTTATACAATTTATTGTATATATATATATATCATAACAAATGAAAATGTCATTTAATTTTTATTTGCAAGATTGTATGACGAATCCATTATTTGTTTACCGAAATATTGATATTAATAAATTAAATATACAAGTCTTCGGAATAAAGATTTTTTACTTTGCATCTTACAAAATTCAAGTTTTAATAAATATATTTTGAAGTCATTTTTTCAGCCGAATATTATATTCTAGGCCAAAAAAAAAACAAAAAAAAACTTTCTAAATCTTTTGTTCATTCAAAAAATACCATGCAATATTGTTTTTCGAAAACTGCTGCTTTCTTATTTTAAAAGTATTTATTACCAAGATCAACACTCGTTTGACATTTAAAAACTTTCTCCATCTGGGCATTAAAATATTTAAAATTGTTTTATTGCTTCCAAAATATAAAGAACAACAGAATACGTATTTATTGTGAAATTGTTGTATGAACATTTTTTATTAATTTTGTTTTAACCAAACTTGTCCGTTTTAATTTTTGGTTTAATATAATTTTTCTTTGCATCAATTATCTAAACTAGAACTTGTTAAATATACTGATTTTTTTACTTCAGAGATGACGCTGTCGTCTGCTTGTTTTTGGAACGGATGTCACCCAAGGTTTTCCGATTTATGACGTCTTGTTTCGAAAGAGGTGCAATACAGGAAATACGATACAGACTTTGCCATGCGATACGGTGTTTACGTCAACAATGTTGATGAAGGATAGAGATCATATTCTGTATCATATATTCAAAACTTATGATATACTAACTAAATATATGATAAAACGCGTCAATAAACCAGGAAGCTGCAATATACTCTCGATATATCACTTCCTGTTAATATATCACCCTCTAGAACGGAAATTAAGTAACTGTTGATAACTTAATTGAATTAATAAACATTCATGTAAAAAACAAAATCACAAAATTAACTCTCATGGCCACAAATGATGACTATCAAAAAGATAGCATTTAAAATGGTGTTCATTAAACTTTATTGGTTAATTTTAAAGTTTATATCAATACATTTGTAAAATACGTGTTTGTAGTTAGCTTTTCAACGAATTTTCGTTTTTGTAACTTGAATGGTATTTACTATGATATAAACACATAGAAGTAATACATGAATTAAATGTGCCGTCCGAGATGTAGTCAAGCAGCATCAAGTTTGTATATAATAACACGCCAAGCAAACCAGTGATTGAGATTCAAACTCGCCAATCATTAATATATAAAGTTTGAAATCCTATCACAGGGCAACAGTAAATTAGAAAATTATTTTAACCTCACGAAGGATTTTACGCATGTACCCTAGTATAGACGAGTTTCCAGTTGGTGAATTTCCCAGAAAATTTTGACGTCACAATATAAATTTTTCAACGTCACAATGTTCTGTGATGCAATTTGCGCCGATTGACCCCAATCTCAACCGGAGCAATTCATTAATAAAAAAGAAATAGGAAAGTGGTCTATTATGATGCCCTTTATGAGTTCTTGATTAGTGTACTAAAAATTCTTGTTCTTATTCTTATATAAAACGCCAATGATAGAGATTTGATAGAGATATAAAACAAATGGATTGAAATTTAATAAAACAGTATTGTGCGGTTATGCGGATGTAAACTTGGATTCTATTGGCTGATTGACCACCTGCTAAATAACCATGTCCGCCATACACAACAAGAAAATCAATAATCGTGATAATGTAGTGTTTCACATTAACAAACATGCAGTAAGCATAGAAAAATAAACACATCGACATTAAACATAGTTTACTTCTACGTATATGTAACAGTAATGTAATTTCAGCCTGAAAATTAAAATACGAAAAGCATCTATATTTGGAATAACATGTAAATTATATGAAATGTTTTATCTGCGTTCATTTCCAAAGGTTTCCGCTCAGTGTATTTCGAAAACGTCATTTTGCTGGTACAATCTTTATACAACTTGAAAAATCAATAAATCACTCGGTTGTGTATTGTTCATGTTACGCTGTCAGTTGGTATAGTGTTTATTTTTAGAATCGTGTAGTTAAATGTAGGTCATTTTGTAATTATCGTTTTCGTAGTTTAATGCAAACTGTGGTTAGCATAACCGCACAAAAATGTTATCATGCATTGAACCAACTAACATGATTATTTAGATAGTGTCGAAAATGGTTGAACGGTGCGGCTGACGCCTTACCGTTCAACGATTTTCGACACTATCTAAATAATCATGTTAGTTGGTTCAATGCATGATAACTTATAATAACACGTCCATGATTTAGATCCAATGAGATTGGGATAAAACATGCCAACATGTGCATATAAAACCAATGATTAGGATGTATCAGGCACGAATTATAATTGACATAAAGCAAAAAAAATGATGGAGACACAACTTTGATATCTATAACACGCTAGTGATTGAGCAACGTGTATATAAAACCAATGCTTGGGAAATCACACACCAGTGATTGAGATAGAGCAAACAAATGATTGAGAT
>MJUU01046459.1:56305-74928 GCA_002080025.1 Modiolus philippinarum | reverse complement strand
AGTAAGCATGGATAAATAAACATATCGTAATTAAAGTTTACTTCCACGTAATTTAAACTAATTTCAGCCTGATATTTACACTAAAAAATTAAAATGTGAAATACATCTACACTTGGAATAACATGTAACTTACATGAAATATTTTATTTGCATTCATTTTCAAAGGTTTACGAAAACGCCATGTAATTATACAACATGAAAAATCAATACATCATTCGGCTGTGTATTGTCCAGAGTACGCAGTCAGTCGACATAGCGTTTATTTGTGTATAATCGTGTAGTTAAATGTAGGTCATTTTGTAATTATCGTTTTCTTAGTTAAACACAAACAGGGTTGCATAACCGCACAAAAATGTTATCATGCATTGAACCAACTAATCTGATTATTAAGATAGTGTCGAAAATGGTTGAACGGCGCGACCTGAAGGTCGCTTGCCGTTCAACGATTTTCGACACTATCTAAATAATCATATTAGTTGGTTCAATGCATGATAACTTATAATGACACGTCCATGATTTAGATCCAATGAGATTGGGATAAAACACGCAAACATGTGCATATAAAACCAATGATTAGGATGTATCAGGCATGAATTATAATTGACATAAAGCCAAAAAAAAAATGATGGAGACACAACTTTGATATCTATAACACGCTAGTGATTGAGCAACGTGTATATAAAACCAATGCTTGGGAAATCACACACCAGTGATTGAGATAGAGCAAACAAATGATTGAGATACTAACATGCCGATAACTAATATATAACACGCCAATGGTTGAGATACACGTTTCTATCAACTTAATTTAGTCGTTGACTACACCACTGGCCATGAAACTTGAATACAAACGTCATTATAAATATTAAGTTTTTTTCGGCAGAATTCTCTCGTTAATTCTCGATCGTGATCGAGATGTTATTTAGACTGACAAAGAATTCGTTTTATATATATATATTACATAGAAATATTTTCATTTATCCTGACATTGTCGTAAGAAGACTTTACAAAACTATTTCTGGCATCAGAAGAAACAGTAGCCATTTGCTTGTGGTAGCAGATGACAGTTTTTTTCAGCGAAAAAGGATAAAATTTACTACAGTCGGTTCCGAAATGTTTAAAACAGTGATTTAAACAAGTATATTAAAAACGAATGCATGTAAAAATATTTACATAGAAGATCTTCATATTTCATGCCTTAAAAGCTTATCATTTCACTCTCTTTATTTCCTGTACACATTATAAAACAGTAGGTGGTGATAGACAAGGTACAAAAATACATGTATTTTGGAGCATTTCGACATTTCTGGAAATGATAGCCAATAGTCCTGGTAAAATTTCATGAGTACTATGCTCCTAGACCAAAAATACCAACAGCAACAGGGGTGCCTTCCATGAAGTTTTTATAGTAATTTTTGTTCGAAGTCGGGCTGGTATGTTTACATTTTTTCTCAAACGGCACAATTATTAACCCCTACATGTGACCTTCCTAAAATCCTCTAAACAAATCAAAATGGACAGACAGTAAGTCATTTTCAAATATTTATTAAGAATTTTTAGTCAATTTATTTATCCTCTCACAACAACCAATCAAACTCCTTCATTTTGATTATTCTATAATTTGGGGGATGGGAATCAGAGATTGTGACTGCTACCTGTGACAAAAAGTCAAACCAAAATGTTTTACCTACTTTTTCCTCCCCCTAGTTCGCATTTTTGAACCACTCACTCTTTTTCATTTCAGCTTCCTAGAATTCAAAATGATACTCTTGATCTCTCATCATTATCAACAAATCTAGCAACAACAAATTTCACTTTTCAAACTAAAAAAAAATCAACAAAATTCCTATAAAGGTGGCCAATTACAATTTTTTACGAAAGGATATGGAGTAAATGATCATGAGACCACAACACATATGTTTACTCCAACTGCAATAATTTTAATGAGCTGAAAACACTATTTGAACTCATATTTTCAGATATTGCAGTTTGAACTCGATGTGTTATAATTTTCTTAAACCCAAGAGTCACATACTTAACAATTTACTTGTTTTTGCAAAAACCACATTGAAAATTCCAAACACTGAACCCTCTGACCATGATTCCTCGCCTCATTTGAATGTTTCTGGTGCGTAGGACCTGTAAAGTGTGAAATGTGTACCAAATATAGTTATGCTGTCTTCTGCTGAAATTAACTTCATGTTTAAAAGTTTAAATATTGTGCCAGTTACCGACTAGATTCAAAATTATAGTGATATGCAGTCTCTTTTCTATAAGCTTTTTTGCAGATAGAGAGTACTGATTTGGCTTCATTGTTTCAAATATTCAACTAGTCGACCTCTTCACTCTCAAGTCGTTATGGTTCCTTACTATTTGACTGACTCTTTAGTCGAAATCTACTTGAAAACTAAACGTCTCAAAAAACATAACAATTCACCATTGTTATGTTCAAGAGACTGAATTGGCCATTTCCATCAAAAATACCAAACAGAATCAAAGACTGGTAAAAGATTAATTTTTAATGCAACTCGGGCAGAAATTTTCTGTTCTTCATTCGTTTTGAATCCTTATCTCCCCGCTTTTATATGTTGCCAAAAGTTCATAAACCCAATAAGCCAGGAAGACCCATTGTATCAGCTTTTAACTATCCCATAGAAAATATTTCTTTTTCATTGCATGAAATTTTTATGCCCGTTGTTGAAACCCTCCTGACATTTGTCAAGGATACTATCTATAGTTTTAACATTTCCAACTATCTTAAATGCAGTGTAATGACCAAGATTTTTACTATCTTTAAACCAGCATATCAAATAATGATGTTATATGGGCAGTAATAATTTATTGGACAGAACATCCTATCCTTTTTCAATATCGAAATAATTTTGAGATCGGCATAGAAAGACGTTTCAGTTTTATGAAGGTTTTTACACTCAAACATGTTGAGTAGCAATGGGTACCAAAATTGGTTCAAAGTTTGCATGCTTGTTTGTCGGATACTTGGAGGTTAAAATGTTCACTTAGTTTATTGGTCCGCTTCATGATATCTCCAAAAGACACAAAGATTACAACATTTTCGGTTTCTCTAGTAATACTGATCAGGAGATTTAGAGATTCATTGACTTTGTATTGTCTTTCCATCCTGCTATTAAATTTACTTTCATTGCAAGTAAATCGGAATCGCAGTTTCTCTTATTTCTAGCAAATTTAACCAAAGCCTTACTGGCGCGATGAAAATTTTCTCACCTCTGGAGAAAGAACAACTCGTGAGAAATTTTTCGCCAAATCTATTCGGGACATAATTCGCGGTGTTTTACATTTTCTACAACCTAAACACGTTAATTATCAAATTTCTCACATCTTGTTAAATACATTTTCAAATGTTTAAAAGCTCGGCAATTCTAGTTTTCAAACATTTTCAAAATTTATTTAACTCGATATGAGAACTTAGTTGTTGTTATAGAAATCAATTTAGACATTAGTGACAAACAGCGGCATAAAAACTTCAATCTTCCTTTAAGTCACAGATAGACATTGCTACATGTATATGGTGTGAGGTTCCTCTCTGTGTTGAAGACCGTACGGTGATCCCCAAATGTTTTGGGTCGTTTTAACCTATAGATGGGATGTTGTCTCCTTGAAATTTACCCCATTTCCTGTCTATTTCGTATTTTAACCTTAATAACAACTATTCCTATCCTTAAATCCTACAAGGATACTATTTCTACGTCACAATTGTTAGATGCGCGTTTCATTGAAGAATTAATTAAGATTCCAAGACACAGTGTAATAAATTGACGTCTTTCTTCACTGATGGGGGTATCCAAAAGCCTTCGTTTACAAAGCCTTGGATTCTGTTTGAAAACAAAAACAGATTAAACGTCCAAAACGTAACACAAATTACAGAATAATCGAGTACTTCTTGTTCTCAGTTACCATCCCTACAACATAACGATGTAAAAAATTCAAGAACATAATCATCCGAGACAGTTTGATTAAATATTTCCCAGTCACAGCCCCTCATGGCCATTGGTCTATGAAAATCTCTCCGTGAGAATTTAGTCAGAAACAATATAAAATCAAAAATAATGCTGGCAGATTATAGAAGCACGGCAGTGTGTCTAGGAAATTCAGATGTGTTACACATACGAAATCAACATAACGAAAAATCTAGTGTATGCTGTAATACAGTATATGCAGTATACGGATATAAAGTATATGCACTCAAAAGATATACGTTTATGAGAAATGTTACCGATTGGGTGACCGTTTTGCGCAACACATTTGCTCTGTCCATAATGATATGAATTGTCAAGTCTGTATCCATTTCAATTTCCTTATCACTGCTATCAAGTAACAGTGCATGAAGGTGAGGAAAAAAAAGGAAATGTTGAAACTTTTGAGCACATTTTTCAGTCTGGGTACTAAAATCTTTGGCCTTAATATAAATGAGTTATTTTATCATCGCTTAATAAGTTTCGATCTTCGGTTATATTTATATACTAGTTTGTTACTGGGTCAATGTACCGACAATGTCAAAGATTTTTTTTACCTGTGTACGTGAAGTCTTGTTTTAAGACAGATAAGTGGAAATTTTTCTCAAATTTAATATTATTTCTTTATTCAAAGTGTTATCTATTTTTGTTAGAATTTAATATTACCCAATTTCAACAGCTCATATGTCCATACTATTTTATATTCTACTCTGTCCTTGAGAGCTGTTTCGCAACACATATTTTGCTCTCAATATATGTTTCTTACTTATTATAGTTGTGATGTTTGTACGTAACATGTTTAGTGGGGGTCGTATAGATTGCTAAATTTCATGTCCCTACCCATCTTTTCCATTTCCAATGACATTCAGTACTCACTGCCCTGGCTGTCTTTTCCATCTTTATTTCTTTCTCATTTTAGATAGAAATCTAAATAGATTACTTTGTTCTCGTTCTGGTGTAGCTGAAATATTGCTCAATGGAAGTTTAACTCTAATCAATCAGTCATGTCTTGTGGGGTAGTCAGGTACATGTACGCAAAATATCTAAAACAATCTTTGTTAATGTGTCCAGGTGAAAAATCTTTGTCAGCCTATGTAGGTCACCTAATTATTTACGATAAATTATCAGATCAGCAGAGACGTAGAAAATAAGTCTTTTATTGCCTAAATTTTCTAAAAATATCTTTTTAGTTTATGGTCTTCCAAATATTTAGATTTTATCTGCACCGAAGAGACATATGTTGTCGAAATAGCCATTTGCAGAAACTAAATTTACAATAAGTTCGGTATTTCTTATTTATTTTGTCGTGTGTTTTCAGATCTTCTATAGAGTGTTCAGGAATTTTTTTTCTTGCCACAAAATTTTACATTTAAATCAAATTGCATGAATTAAAATCAATAATCGTTTGTGTTTGACTTGACACGTTGTTTTTAAAAATAAAATGCTGAAATGATTCTAACTTACATTTACTAATTGTTACACTAGATGTTCAGACAAAGCTATAATACTGTCATTTAAATGTTTCATCTGAAATCGTTCCCCGGAATGACATAAATATCCATACAGAACGATTTTATTAATTTCATTTATGGCACCAGCAGTAGTAAAGCATGAAACTTAATTCTAAATTACTGCTTTACTGCCCATGAATTCGACGATTTCGTACTACAAGTGTGAACTGTTGTAATATAATATATTGTTAAGAGCTCTGAACACTAAATTGCATTCAGTTATTAACGACTATTAGTCTGATAGAACTTCTTCCAGTGTTTAGAATCAATCTTTTACATTTACTCTGTATGTAAGGGAACTAAATATATTGCATGTTTGACCGAAATATTTTTAGTCGCAAATATAATTCGAGATTAGCTTCTTGTTGTTGCTGTTCAAGATTTAAATAAGTGAGCAATTGTTTCACAGTAAAACTTTGTAATGTGACTGACTGAATTTTTTTTCTCAGCCTTTTCCATATTTTAATGAAGTTATCTGCATTTATCAGTTGTCGTGACCACACAAGACATTCTTAGTAATAAACAACTTGGAAATGTTACGTGATTAAAACAAGTGGCAATATGTCTTGTATTTGAAATATACCTTTTTCTCGGGTTTTTATTTTTGCAATCTATCTTGTAAAATTTAGACATGATGTGATTGTCTGCCGCAAATGCTTAATTGAATAGACTTGGGACAGTCAAGTAACACTGCCGCATCATCTCTGAAGTAAGAAAACATTTTTTTATTGTATAATTAACACTTTCGAGTTTGTTTCCTTCACTATAGCATAGAAAAGCTGGACGCAATCATGATATATACACCATAAATTTTGTGTGTTTTTTATGCGACAAAACTTGCCAATTTTCGCAATAATTTATTGGGGTAGGGGATAGGTATTGTTGATGTATTAAAGTTTATTTTGTCTAAAAATGTCCATGATTTGTAAAAGTTCTTCGGTATTTTGTTATTTGTCAAGCAAATATAATAAGCTTTCATTTGATACCTTTTTTGAATGATATATGATATAAGGCCAAAAAGGGAGACAAAACTTGGTCAAAAACGAAAATATTCAAAGATCTATTTGGTCTATTTAAAAATGATACTGTTTTTATTCAAAACATTTTAATATCATATTAACATGTTAATGTTGATAACTTGTTTATATTTAGGATATACATTGAGAAACTAAAAAAAAATTTCGGAATTAGGAATTCTATAGACCATGAACTTAAACAACTTCAAGGAAATATAAAAATTTTCATCAGTATTTTGTGGCTCTATGGAAAGTATCAGACATAAAAATTGTACATATTTTGGTTCTGTGTAAAGCTCATACACTCATTTGATATCTTGTTTTTACAACTGGAAGCATAAGTCAACATTTAGAGACAAAAAGCCCCGTTCGACCAATTCGGGAAGGTACATGATTTATTTTGAAGAGGGGCGTAAGTGGAATTGATATATGTGTAGGAATCGGGAGTGGAGGTGCACGGGGGTTATTAAAACTAATGGACTACAAGCAAGTGTGCGTTGATTTTAATGCTGCTGATGAGAGGTTACTCCTTGAAATACGTGTACAGCATAACGAAATTTGCCGTTTTTATGCAGCTTGGGTATTTACTGTATTTTGAAAACATTTTGCCGATGCCACTGCTGGTGGACAAGAGGTCCCCGAGGGTATTCACGAGCCCAATAGTCAGACTTGTCTGACATGAAAAAAAACTACCTTGCGTTTTAGAGAAATACTGTTTTTATCAAAATTCTAAACCATTAAAAATACCAAGGCTGCATTCTATGTGTGGCACTGGGTGGATGTCCTTGGTACTGAATTTGGCCTCCTATTTCTATATTTTTTTAGGGGTGTAATAATGAGTACTTCTTTTTTTACTACTTTTGGATTATGACTTTCCATATTGTTTGGTTTTAATGCTGTTGATGAGAGGTTATTGTGTTTTGCAATCGGATATTAGTATATGCAGCTATTACAAAGTGGAGGACTGCACGGGATGGGGCGCCAACTATCACTCATGTTTACTCACTTTTCAACTGAAACTAAACATTTTTATGTATTTGAACAAAAAGATGTTATGTGACGATCTAAATATAAAGACTAACGCATTTATATCCCCCATATCCCTTTTTATTCAAGGAAATAAAATCATTTTTGTATCGACATCAGTTGAAATGTAACTTAAAATGATAGATGACGTTACAGACCAGTCCTTTCCCTGTGTAATGGCTGTGTTATCTACAAACCGACTACAACGCAAAGCAACAACAGCAGATTGTTTTACCATTTAATACTCGAATTGTAGAATCAAAATTTAAAAGCAAAGTGAACAAATGATTCTTGAAACTGAAAACTAAAAACTCCATCTGATCAAATTTGAAATAGAAGTAAGCCATATATTACTTGTATCAATCATGGCTTTACAGCCTGAAATCCGGTGGTATTTAAACAATAGAAAATGAACTCTCGTTTAGAAAAGATAAAAATGTCGATTGCAAGGCGTAACTCGTTGTCAGGGCCTGATAAAAGTTACTTATAACGTGAAAATTTTACTGTGTTGTGTTCATGTGATGTATCTTGATATTGACAAATGATATTTTTAATTTTTTTTGATATTTCTCGCATATGTTTTAATGAAAAAGGAGATTTCCCGGAATAAATATGGTTCCAAAGAGTTGTGGTTCTAGGCATTTCTTTATAACGAAAATTTCCAGGAACAAATATACTTTGCAATTAAATATTCATCGATTCATTTGCAAATTTTGGACTGAGTACGCGCAGCGGTTTTGACGAAATAAAGTATACAAAACTACCGTTTATACCTCGCAACCATCAAGGTTACATAAACAATATCGATTTTTACTCACTAAGCACGTGGGGTCTTTGAATGGGTTTTAACTGAAGGCACGCCCTTTTCCCTAATTGAACCGATGAAATCTTGTGTTGATCATTACACTTTGAGTCGTGGATATAAAAGGAAAATGATGCTGTTTCGAAACGATATAATTTTGCCTAGTAACATAGGATTAGATATGGATCTCAGCGTTTCTTATGCAAGAATCGTTACAAAATTGACCTATAAATAAAGTATGTTAAAATATCTATCTGTATATATAATCTTGTCTGGGTACATGCATTTTAACGCCCTATAGTAATTGATTTTGACCAGTGTGTCCATTCAATATTTTCATCACGACAGTAAATTATGTAAGGAATTCGCATATTACCTCTTCTTGTGGGCAAGTTTAATCACTTTTTAACTACAAAGTAAAGATCTGGGAATTGAATTACGTTTTCACTAAATATTGTATTTGTTTATATCTTTCGAAATCTTGACATTTTGTTGATTGTTTATTTCCGTCGCCATGCTGTTAATTTGTTTCGAAAAAGTTATGAGACACAGAAGTTTTTCTAGAAGGGAGATAATTTTATACCACTAGAATTCCCGCTGTTTAAGGATAACAAGAATAAAGACTACAGAATCAAACCTGGAGACATATATTGAGTAGATGAGGGCGTGTCACTACCAAAGAGGACTGCTGGTATGTAATTTATCAATCAATTCATCTTATCATTCGTAACAAAATATATATGGTTTAGAGGAGGGGATTTCATCAGCTTTCAAAATAACATATATTTTTTTAAAATGAAGAGGGCGGGACACCACGCCAGAGGACTTCTGGTATGTCAACCAATTCTTGTCATGATTAATCAATATATATGGTTAAGGGTTGAGGATATCAACCATTTTCAAGATAATAATTGCATCATTCTTAAGTTAAGAGGCAGGGCATCTTTGCAGAGGACTTTTGTATGGGGTCATCAATTCGTTTTGTCCTGAGTAATTAAAATATTTTAGGTTTAGGGATGGGGTTCTCAACCGTTTTCAAGATAAAACATCATTCTTTAAATGAGGGGGCAGGGCATCTTCTCAGAGGACTCTTGTATGGAGTAATCAATTACTCTTGTCATGAGTAATCATATATGGTTTAGGAATGGGGATCTCAACCGTTTTTAAATAATGTCGCCACGACTTCTGATATGTATCAACCACTTCATCTGATCTTGGATGATAAAAAATACAAGGTTAAGTGGTTATGATCTCATGAAATAAAGGCTTTATATACTTATTTATCGAGAAATTCGACATTCCGTTACTCTAGAGGGGAAATTCCTCCGTTAAAAAAAAATCTTCCATCGTACTCAACAGTCCTACAAAGTTTAAAAAAATGAATCAAAGCGTTCTCCAGTTAAGGTAAGATATGTGGAGGGAAATGCCATTTCATGCATTTTGTGATTTTTTTTTCGAAGTCCCGTAACTCTGGAATGAAAAATCTTCAGAGAATTCAAAGCAAAACTGAGCTTTTTTCTGTAGTATCCAACATTCCTGCTAAAGTTCAAGAAAAATGATTAAACCGTTAAAGTTTGTACGGACGGACGGACGGACAGACGCACAAACAGACGGCATCGGTATACAATATTACTTCACGTCAAAGACGGACGTATAAAAATGAATTCATTATTTTATTATGGAGCAATAATATCAATTTTCCATAACTATTTAAACTACAGAATCTAAAACAGTCGCTATGACATTCGAAGTATTCATTTATATTTATAGAGAAGTAAAGATATATTAGTAATAATCTTACCTTTGAAAATTGATTCCACATCACAGTTACTAATTGGCCATACATTTAGAGCACTGTTTGGACATGCTGACTAAATAGTCTGTTTAATTACTGAATCCTGAGTTACAATTTTCATCTCTGTGATTTCCATGTAAAAGAAATAGGATTATTGACTTGTAACATTTCATTTTTGATTAATACACTGTATAACATTGTAAGACAACTGCAGGGTTTGTTTCCATTGTTTTAACAATTGTGATGACTTAATTGTTGGTTGTTATATAGTATTTATCTTTAGGTATATTCAAAGTCACTTTATTTACTTACATTTTATTTGGAAAGCAATATGCATGTCCTTCCCTGTGCTTGTAAATACGTACTTATATCTAAAATCTAAAGGATGGTTATGTTGATGCTGCTGCATGTTAAGGGAGTATGAGTCTCAGATTTCAGAAGCATTCGATATCCTCGGGTTTTATCCATTTAAACATGTTTTTTTGCATCTTTGTCATAGGTTACTTTAAAATGGTTTTAAAAAGACAAAGTATAAAATTTTGTTCAACTTCCAATTATATTTTCATATATTTTAAGGTATGTAATCAGCTAAAGGGGATTGAATGAAAACTCTCCAGCCAAAAATTTTGACGTCATATATCAAAAATTCTTTCAAGGATTTCCAAATGTTTTGCTCATGTTGTTCTGTTAGCAAAGCTCTTCAAAACAAAAGATCAGAGTTTTCATTCTAATTACACATTTTCTGTCACTAGTACTCCCTTAAGACTTTGCCCTCTATTTTAAACGACTATAAACAAAGTTTGATAAATATATAATATTATCTATTCACAATACTTTTTTTCCAAGGTGAGGTAAATAAAAAGGGAAAAAGAAATTTTGATTAAATCGGTTCTATATTTATTATGCAGTAAAAAATTATATAGCATATACGAATAGTGTTTAGTGCTTTATAATAAGGAAATTTTGATGCTTTCACAGATTAACATGATGTTGATTACGTTAAGCCATGATATACGATGACGGGATTGATACAATTGTTGGAAAATCCAGATTAATCGACTTCAAAAAAATAATAGAGAGTAACATATCATGTGTGTTTGACATGGGATAATATTTCTATTGAAGCCGTAGGAAATTTAAAAAAGAAAATACGACAAATGTGTCTATAGGACACGGACGTCCCGCGAAGAGACCTTGACCTTTCGTAATAGATAACAAAAGTCAATGAAGCATATAACTAGTTCTGAGTCACTTTATTTTGATGAAATCGACAAGTTCCACTAAAATGTACCACTTATTATTCATGAGTAAATAAAGTTTTCACTACGATTCACGTTTGATTAGGGTTTTCTTTTTATCAAATGGGTTAAGTTTATTTTGACATTTTAGGAACGAGCCTTTGGCGACTTTCTAAGATTGCAAATTTATCTAACGAGCTTTGATAACAGACCGCTTTCGAAAGTTGAGAACGGTGAAAACTTTTCCTCTTATTATTTATATAAAAATGGGGAAATTGGTTTTCGTATCTATATGCGGATTAGTACGATTTGTAAATATCAATTTGAATGAATGTAAAAGCCAACTTGACTTGTTAAAAATTCAGGTACATCTCTTCAAGGTGCTTAATTAGGTGAAAAATCTATGCGGTGTAATGTGCACTTGTTATGAACTGGAATTTAACGCAAAACTTAACAAAAGTCAATCAAGCATACAATGTAGGCCATGGACACTCAATTGTTGGTGTTATCCTGCAGTACTACTACTAAATGCCTTTGTATTGATGTAGTCAATGAGCTGATATCACTGCTCCCAATTTCAAATACAACTTATAATTTAAGTTCACTTACGCTCCCTCTCTCTGCATCTGTATGGTTACAGTGCAGGAACCGAACGCGATTTTAAATGCACTGGAAGGAGAGCGGTTGCTTAGTCCAACTGTAGGAGCGCGCTACTAAAGCCCTCAACTGTTTTTCGCGCACTATATGATCATCCAATCAATTACTGTCCTTGGAAAGACAGAGTTCCTCCTTATATCGGTGTTACTATGGATGAGTTCGAAGGACCTATTGTTGTTTTTTGTTTGTCTCTCTATTGGGTTTGAAGTAATGAAGCCTTTGTATTGGGTTGCCTTCCTTTTTCTTTTATTTGTTTTGCTCCTCAGATAATCTTCTGGTGAGATGGCGAGCATCAGTCCCTCAACCACTTTATAGAACAAGGTTAATCTTATCAGTTTCCTTCTTTCCTGGAGTGGTTTCAAGTTCAGTTCGTCCAGCATGGTCGTACTGCATCCACTCTCTCTCGACTTGTAGTCGTTCTTAATGAATCTTGCTGCTCTTTTTTGTATTTTTTTCTAATTTGGCTATGTCCTTGTTGGTATATGGATCCCATATAGAGCAGCAATACTCCAGTGTAGACCTGACCATTGCTAAGTAGGCTAATTTTTTGCACTCTTTGGGGCATTGGCGTAGATTTCTTCTCAGGAATCCAAGTGTACAGCTTGCTTTACTTTTTATTTTGTTGATGTGACTAGTCCATTTCATGTCGTTTGGAATGTTGAGCCCTAAAAATGGGTTTGTCTGGACTTGTTCTAGGATATGATGGTCTAATTCATAAAAATAGCTAGTTTCCTGTTTAATGCTCATTATATAGCATTTTTTGGCATTAAATTCCATTCCCCATTTGTTGGACCAAACTTCGAGTTGTTTTAGATCTTCTTGGAGTGTTAGATGGTCTTGGTGTATTTTTATTTCTCTGTATAAGAGGCAGTCATTAGCAAAGAATCTATCTTTGGATTTTACGCTTTCTGGTAGGTTGTTTATATGGCATAGGAATAGAATTGGTCCTAGCAAAGTACCTTGTTGGACGCCCGAATCTACATGGTCATTTGAAGAATGTTCAACTTCCACTACAACCCTCATTGATCTTCTTGGAGGAATGGTGATAACCATTTATTCAATCTTCCTTTTATACCATAGCTCTGTAATTTTTGTAAAAGTTCGTTGTGCGGAACTGTATCGAAAGCGTTTGAAAAGTCTAGAATTGCCACAATTAACTGTATGTTGTTGTCAAAGCTTCGTAAAGATCTTCTGTTGTTACGTATATTTACACGAGTATTCCGATCTGAATCCATGGTTGAGGCCGGTCAATATTTGATGTTTTTCTAAATGTTTGAGGATGTGTCTGCAATTTATGTGTTCCAGTATCTTACAGGATACACATGTTAAAGATACTGACCTGTAGTTCTCTGCTGCGTGTACATCAGTGTTTTGAAAAGCGGAGCAATGTTTGCGCTGAGCCAGTCATCTTGAAAAGTACCATTGTCAACTGAATTTTGAAAGATGTTCCTTAGGCATGGCGCAAGTTCTTCTGCACAAGTTTTTAGCGCTATGTTTGGTATTTTATCCGGTCCCCTGGCCTTAGCTGGATTGATATTCAGAAGTAATTTTTTACTCCTTCAGTTGTTATGAGGAGATCTGGTATCATAGGATCTATGCGTTGTGGTAGGGCCAGTCCGGTTGTGCTGTTATTTGCTCTTGGACATACGTCTTGTTCTAGTTTGACGATGGATTTATACTTAAAGTGGTATATTTGGACTGGTGACTCCGCGATGGTCTTAGAAAATCACCATATTATGTCCAACTAAGTTCAACATAAATAATAAATACACAATATACGCAAACTATGTATACAGTTTAGATCAGCTCAATGGAAAAGTCATAAGTGCATGAAAAAATAAAAGATGACCGATTTGGGGTTAATCAGACGAGACCATGATTGATGTATTTTACATATCAACACGATGAAAGGTGTAAATGTTGTGTCATTTTGATGGATTTTGGATGTGTGTAACCATTTTTTAGTATTTTCAACACTATAATGTCTTCATAAACAGTAGAAAAACTTCTTTTCTCTCCTTCCAGGCGAAAACACTTCTTCATATACGCGCATGCGCATCCTCTTAGGATAAAACATGTTATTAAGGATAACCTGCACACATTATTGGAACAAGTCGAAATTTTAGGCCCAAATTTCGAAAATTTGGCTGAAATTTGTCTTCAAGTTGCCTCAAAATGTTAACCAGCTCTTTCTTTATTCTCTTTCAATTTATGTAAAAGATATTATAAAATCATAACATATTCTTTCTCTGTTCCATAAAGCCATAAAACTTACCCTAACTTTCTGCCCTAAATAATATGAATGAAAATTTCCAGATTTTTCCTGAAATTGAGTGTAGTAACTGTCCGTCCAAAAGCAACGACAAAATCGGAAATCCAAATAAACGAAGAAATTAATGGGCTAGAGAATCCCCTTGTGCGTCTTATTTTATTCAGATGTTTTTCAATGTCCCTTCTGGATAATGTACAGGGAAGGCCGTCTTTAATCGATAGATGAATATCATTTGTTCACTACGTGATAATTGCATATGATTGGAGTACGTTTGGTTAACAACGAACACCCAGTTCATGCTCATACATGGTTTGGTTTTAAAAGACGCTCTTACACTACACCGTATAGCACAAACGTACGAGGTACGGATGAAAATCATTTTTGTACGGTGGTAAATTTTTTTTTGTTCGTTCACGAATTACAATGAAAACGCACAATAACCGGATGTATACAGTAAGTACACCGTACATGCACAGTCCTGACACCGAATAAACCGAGCTCGCATCGAACTGACACCGGAACCATTCCGGACGAGCACTGAATAAAACGTATTTATAACGGTAACATACCGGACGAGTACCGAATAAAACGGATTGTGAACGAAAACGTACCACACGAGCAATATCGAGTAAAAACGAATCGAATAGGCACTATGTAAATTTATCGATTTTTAATAACAAAAAACGATTTTAAAAGACGATACTTGTGTCTCTTCACCACCCAACATCTCATTTTACACCGATATTTATTACGGTGAAACTGTAGAATATAACCTTAAATCGGCGCAGTTAATTGTAATGCTCGTGTTTGACCCAAGACATAAAGAAGATAGTTGCATTTTTAGGACCTTCACCTTTGAGTGAATCTATTATCCTCAGATGTAAACATTCAGTGTAACGAGGTTTGCGTCAAAATTTTCATAACAATAATCTTCCGACAGAGTATTGTAGTGGCAGTGAAGCACAAAACACAGTAATTAACTAATATTCAAAATTAATGTGTTTCACATTTGCGAAGTTTAGATAGGAATGTGTCGGTTATAATTATTTCCCTGGAAGTAGAGAACAAATCTAAGTACAAGGTGATTATATATTTTAAAATTAGGTCTAATTAAGATAGATTGAATGTCTTATTCCAATTTTAATTTTTATTTGATGCCAATATTTTTAAATGTGAATTTTTTTCACTAATGTTATAACTCTTGAATATAAATCTACCCGCTATGTAGATTTACAAGTATCTTGTAAAACTGGCGGCAAAAGTGATAGTTTTATAGCAAAATATTAGGAAAATGAAACAAAACATCGAAGGATAATAGAATAAGGATCATTGATACAGATCTCAAAATGAAAAAAATTACAGTCGGTGACCAGAATGAAATACTTTTGAGAGTTCAAGTTTTCCTACATCGGTTAAAAAAAATTGAAGTTATTTGGTAAATTACCTTTACCATTACATTCAAAACATTCCGTCTCATACGATCATTAAAAGGTTCTTTAATAGATGTCAGTCCTTTGTGGAAAATTTTAAAGTTTTGGTCCGAACTCTGATGCAAGATTCTTTTCTTACTTAATACTAGGATGATCATTTCTCCTAACTGTCTTTCAATAACAATTGCTGTTGAGTTGCTACCAGACAATACCGCAATGAAAGGGGAGGTTTGAAAGTCATAGAATTGGTTTAACGCACCATCTCTTTTTAAATACCTGCACAAAATCAGGACCATTGCGGTCGACAATTTTTCCCGTGGTTTCCACCTGATTTGTCTTTTTGTCTCATTGACTTCGGCTGTTGACAACTCTGTTCGATAATTTTGCCATTACCCCCATTTACCCTGATTGACACCATCTCTAATGGCGTGTGAACGTTACAATTTAATAGGAACAATTTTACGGGTTTTTGTCTCGAAGACGAGACATAGCGACCATAGATTCCGTCGTCGTCGCCGTCCACATTTGGTTAATCCAAATGTTCTTGTACAACTTTTTTTGAACGTCAATAACATCTGAAATCTGAAATCTTAATCAATATCAATGAAATTTTGACACAATATTCAGTACAACTTCATTATTGAATCCAAAGTTTATTTCAGGAAAAAAATAATTCCAATTTTTTTGTATTTTGTCATTAGTTGGACTTAGTTTTTTTCTATCATTTTTGTTTGTTTGTACCATATCACAGCACCTACATGCCATAGAATGGTGATGATTGGTAAGTGGTTACTTCTTTAGTAGTAACCAACATCCATACCACAATTTTGTCACCTTGATCTATATTTTCAGTATCAAAGAATTTGGTTAAATTTCACTTTTGGTCTATTTATAAACAATGTTTAAACAAAATATGAACTTTGGAAATTTAGTTTTGATGTAGAATTATTGCATATAGTCTTTAGATAAGCAATAAGTTTTCAGAATTTAATTCCGGTTCCAACTTTGGTAAATTTCCTGAAAATAACCAAGACGAACATTTTTTGAAACTGAAATTTTTGCATACAATCAAACATTATAGCCATTTTTCATACCAGACAAAATTCTGAAAACTAAAAATAAAAAAGTTGGTTCCAATTTGATAAATTTCCTTCAATTCTTAAATACGAGCAACTTTTTGGGAATTCTTGTTAGCAACCATACCTTTTAGATGAATACAAGTCTTTTTTTATCAAAGGTTAGATTTGAAAAAAAAGTTATTCCAAACTTAATAAATTTCCTGAAACTCCCAAGGACAAACAATTTTGGGGAATTCATATCAGCAACTCTGCTGTTTGAATGAATTTTAGTCAAAAATATTTTCAGTGGTTTGGAAAGACAAGCATTTTGGGGGAATTCTTGTCAGCAACTCTGCTATTTCAATGAATTTTAGTCAAAAAAAAGTATTTTCAGTGTTTAGGTTTCAAAATTTCTTTATTCCAATTTTATTAAATTTCCTGATACTCTCAAAGGAAAAATATTTCTTAGAATTCTTACCAACCACATCTTGATATCGGCCAAATTGTGATCAGGCGAGAGGGTTCCGCGGAACCTTTACGAATTATTCCAAATTTTTACAGTTTTAATTTTTGTGGCCATATTTGTTTCCAGCTGACCAAGACTAGTAGAAAAAGCAGAGAATATCTTTTTATGTATTTTTCAATAATCATAGCTGAATGAATCCTTAACCAGTACACCATGTTTTAAGGAAGATCATCCAAAGGTCAAAAGGTCATTATTATTACCAATTTTGTTGCCTTAAGGACGAACGTTGATTTTTTTTTCTCGAAAATGATACGTCGAGGATGAATTATCAAAATCTTAAAAGTGTTTTCTTCTGTCGTTCAGAAACGAACTAATAAATAGATTACTTGTAATCATGTTAGTTCTCGGGTTTACTGCCATGGACCTTGACTCAATATCAAATATATCGTTACCTCGGTACAGAACGACTTTGTAGTAGAATCACTAATAACTATGACGTTGTAGCCGTTATTGTCTTCACGTTAATCACTGTTATGATTGTGGAATATGTCAAATTCAATGAAATGTAAGAAAGAAATCGGTCAAACGAACATATTGAATAAGTGTCAATTATTGTTTTATCGTTAAAGTTGGGTGTATACTTTATTATCTACAGGAAGCGCAATATTGCATGAAAATAATTTAGATCAATCGTAAAACCATATTTACTGGCAATCATGCGAGACAATTTCCCAAAGTAAGAATCTAACTAAATCTCATAAGAATACAATCTTGCTTAAGTATAAATTCCTGTTTATTGTCAAATAAACACAACGACAAACATCATAATTAAAATAACTGAAGGAATATATCCCTGTGTTACTCTGAGTTGACCATGGATTGGACTTCCAAACATTTTTTTACCTGTATGTTGAGGATAACCATTCGTTGCATGCATCATTGATTTCTTGTCAATCAGGTAACAACACGGTAACCAATCGTTTAAGACAGATAGCGTCTGCACATGTCACTCAAACCAGGAAAATTCTACAAAAACATTAAAAGCCGACAGTGACATCAAATGTCCAGAAGGGTATTCATTTCTCACTTTTGAGACACAGCAGTTCCTATTTTTAGTGGTGTGAGATTTTCTTGTCCTACACTAGTGTAAGACAAAAAAATCACGTGCAGTTTACCGGCAAATATTGTGTTTGCACATTTAGGGTCTGTAGTCTACATCTGCCCTCATAAGTGACCATAAGTGGATTTAATCTACGTATTGTAAAATTGTTATATCATTTAAAGTAAAATTATCAATGAGAATACACGAAAAGTCGTCTTTTGAAATATGGCGCGCTCGGGTATACATTCCTGATTTTAT
>MJUU01046459.1:37913-56288 GCA_002080025.1 Modiolus philippinarum | reverse complement strand
AGTAAATTTCAGGGTGCATACAGTGAGAAATAAAATCAAACACCAGTGGAAGTGCGAGACAAGAGAATCTCAGACACCCTCGGGTAAGATTTCAATCATCTCGGACTCAGCAAGCTTCGTCCGAGACTGGAAATCTTACCTTTGGGTACCCTTGGGTGTCTGAGATTCTCCTGTCTCGCACTTCCCCTGGTGTTAGATTCTTAATTTCCTAGACCGCATACTACACCCGTCACACTGTCAATGAGTCGACCCGCGGTAAAGTCAAAACACGGTACCAGGTGTAAGCTTTCCACTTTACTAGCATTGAAATACACATTTGCATTATCTACACTGCATCTATCCGTATTATCCAGATAAATGTGACGTCATTTTATCTGGATTGAGAGATGCGACTACACTTTCCTTTTCTCTGTCTTTCAACTTCACTCTTTCTCTATTTGCAACTCAGTTTTGCTGACAATTATTTCCATTGTCCACAATTTTTCTTTACCTGTTCTATTTATGCACAGTGTGTTTTTGTTGATAAAACTTGCTTTTTCAACAGTGTCTGCAATCAATATTCAAAAGGAGCTATCTCTTTTTAATTGGTAGATACCAGATGAACAAGAGGAAAGCTGGACAGACCAAGTTGACGGACATCATTTTTTACCGCTGTGGAACTTGAGCTTAATTGTGACATATTTATTGTTAATTTTCTGAAAAGGCCCCCTCATTATACGAAAGCATACAATGGGCAGGAGGAAATGAGAAATGAGTGCTGAAGAAAGAATAACATCGTGTTTTAGAGTCTAATCAAGCGACCATCAGAAACGAGAAGAATATTTTCAAAATTAGAAGTGAAAAATAGAAGAATTTCATATTTACGGGATGACTGCTAATTTAGCATGTTTTTCAAAGGGACGTCACTCGCTAACACCCGACATTCTGGTTTTCGGTCTCATTAGGGAAAGGACGGTTAGTAAATATTTTCTTTCTCAACGGTTGCGATTTTCACTGTAGTAAGTACCCGAATAGCTTGAAATAATTTATTTAAAGACAATCGAGATATTACCCCTAGTCCAGTGATAGATAGCTATGTATTCGAAATCTTCTGCTATCCCTTATTACATTGGAACCGTAAACCTGACTGTCGGGTCAGTAGGTTACTTCCCTTTGTGGAAAACGTTATAAAAACGGAGCGAAAGTCGGGATAAGAAATAAACATGAAAGTGGTCTATTCTATTACAAATAACTAAATACCGAAGTACAAGTGATTAATGAAATAAAGGTAAACTTGACTACTAGGAATCAGTGCAGTTCCTATTGCACCAAGTGTTCATAATCCCTGCCATCTTGTCTAAGCCTTTTTAACAGCATAGATAACATTAGGAGCAATTGATTCAACTGATACCTAAACAACAGCCCACAATTGTTGCAGTTTATAATAGTAAACGCGTGACAGTAAAAGTTTGAAAGTCATTGTCATTAAGGTAATAGGTACGTTATTAGCAAAGTTTTCGGATTTCGATAAAATTTTACATGCAAGTGCATCAAATGAAGCTGAATTCCAAGGTGAAATGAAATCGGTTTAGCTATTTTTATGTTTGAAATATGACCGATTGAAAAATCTATCAGTTGTGTTTTCATATAGAATCCATGTAAAACGTACAGAAAATATAATGTATGAATCGTCTTTAAATTGAGCGTTTATGAAAACGTATCCTACAATTTTTCTGCAAAAAGGATATGTTTTAAACAATGAAATTCCCATTTTAATGGTGTAAATTTTACATAGGGTCACCGAATAAATTTCGCCAGTATAAATAGTTGAACATAGAATAGGCACGCCAAAAAAGGATTTTTTTTTCTCGATAAAACCGCTGTCAAAATAGCGACGTCGTCGATAAAATTTATGATTTTAGGCGTGATTTGAAAGATGAACATCTATTCAGCGGTCTATACCACGAAAACGAACTCGGTGACCCTATACAAAAATTACATCAATAAAACAGAAATTTCTTTGGCAAAATAATATCAATTTTTCAGAAAAAATGTAGGATATAGTTTGAAACGACGATAATTTAAAGTGAAAATTAAAATTATTTTACGTTCATTCTAAAGCACCAAGTTCACCGGTAGAGGCTCTCACCTTAACAACATATGAAGGTTTGTCGTCATCCTGTCAAATTAATTGGCTCTTCTAAGTATTTATGATACCTCCTGGTAATGCTATGACTGGAGACCTCAACTCGTAAACGTAGAGCAAAACCATGATAACGAGTTTTGACGATTTCTTTAGAAATTGATTGATTTCATTGATACTGAAATATTCGCGATTATTCATCATTGACTATATATAAAGTCTCATATATTATATTTCGTGGTGTGCAATTTTCGTGACATCACCGCGAATAAAGCGAAAATAAAGTCTTTACGAAAATAACCACTTATACGGTATCTTAGAAACGGAAACCCATCAATTGGAATCATGCTTTGCATCGGTTGACATTGTCTCCCAGGGTAACAATCAGCTCTGTCACCCTCCCAGCCATATGTTATTTATATATTGTAGCTCGACTGAGGCTCTTTATAAGACCACCATCAGTCCTACATGGGCAGAAATTCTCCTCACTGACAATGCGCATGCGCGAAAATATCAATGTTTAATTAGCCTAGACTTGCTATTGAGAGCAATGGGGAAAATACATTTTGGTGCTCGACTGAGGCTCTTTATAAGACCACCATGAGTCCTAAATGAAAAAAGTATATTCGAAGATCCCAATGAAGTAAAGACATCCTCTTTTCATTATGACAATCATGTAAATGTAGAAGCTGAAAAAATCTCGTAACAAGACAACATTTATCTGTAAAAAGCACTACATTGCAGTGCTCAAACGATGAGTTGGGTATTGACAATTAATTTGACAACCCTACATACAAACTTCCCACAATACCTAAGGACAAATCATATCAACCACCGGGTGAACCAGATGTGAATTCTATCTTAAATTAAACTTAGTCATAGGAACACAGTGTTACATAAAAACATTCGATTTTCTACACTCTGTACTACTCTCTATACATGATAAGTTAAAGTCGGTACAACGGGATTTAATACATCAGTCTTTCTGAATAAAATAAAATCATATTTGGTTTTAGGTAAAGATAGACATCTCAATGAGTCCATCTAAAAGTATCGAAAGGATGATGCCATCGTAATGCTTAAAATTTTAATTGACTACATATTTGTCGAATTTGGAGGACTGCAGTGTTCCAAGAGACAATAGCTACCAATGGGGACAAATTGTTCGACACTTTTAGACAATTTATTCTTTTATTCCTATGAAGCCAGCTGATACAACAGTTAGTTCAGAATTGTGGATTAATAACCGAATTGACAATCACCATTCATGACAAAACGGTACTTTTCATCAGCAGTGTGGCGTGTGAAACTAATGCTTTCCTTTCCGAAGCACCTGATGATACCTGTAGTTGTGTGGGATTTGAATAGCTGCTATTCACTTTAAGTTTTGTAGCGTTGCTGTTTGTTTAGAATGTCGACTTTCTCCTTTGTTGTTTTTGTTCTCCGAAAATTTACATACATGTTATTATGTCTTTGTTATTATAACAAAACAAAGCAACAACATCAACATTCCCGACGTACTGGACACTTCACTTCATGGCAATAATAAAACGCAACAACACCAACATTCCCGACGTACTGGACACTTCACTTCATGGCGATAATAAAACAAAGCAACAACACCAACATTCCCGACGTACTGGACACTTCACTTAATGGCGATAATAAAACAAAGCAACCAGTATACGAATTAAATGGTATATATTTCGACACCTATTCGGTTCCTTATCAATACACATTTGTACCTATTTCCCAGATCATTAATAGTTTCGTCTAGATGAAGCTGAAAAATTGCTGAAAGTGGTGTTATGCAACAAATAATCAATATTGATGAATGCAGTATTTTGAAACAAAATCTATCAAAATAATTAAAAAAATACATTGCCAGATCGATATCTGTTTGCACAATCAGTGTAATTTTGCATGTTTGCACCTGTCAAGTGATTAATTTGGATTCTATATTCCAAAGATATCCTCTTTATAATATAATTTTTTTTTTCAAATTAAAGTGTATGATATTTGATGTACGATGTCTACTGGATTCATTATGGGTAAATATCAGAAAATCCTGTGTACCTATTGGAAACTCAATTATGTCATTTCATTCTTTAACCGTACAATATCAAACGATTAAGTACATTTTCTGACAGCAAGCAATTCTGGCTAATTTCATAAGTGATTGTCCAAAACAATATGTAATTAAAATTGTTGTTGCTGCCTCACTTTACTTCAAACATCAGAAAAGAGAGAAAAATTCATACCTGTTATTAACATTGTACAACAAATAAATCCATCTCATTCATCTGATTCTCAATAGAATTGTTATTTCCCTGAATGCATCACATTTCTTAACGAATCACGAGAAATTGTTCATATAAAACATTTATAACGTGATCGCTGATTAAAAAAAATGTAATAACGATAGAACAATCTGTGATATAACCAATAAATATAATGTGTTTATCTTAACTTAATATTTTGAACATTTATGCTTTACTTTAGATTTTTTTTTTTCAGATTAATTCCCCTTGCTACCTTTTATGGTATTTCATAAATATTGATGTATACAAACCACGAAAGTTAAACATGCGAGGTGTGGTCCCTCTTGTATGTACAGTATATGACCAGATATTTTCAACAAACGCACATTTTTTAGAAAGGCCAATCTTTTAAAATATCTGCTATATGAATTAATTACTGGCATGAAAAGTAGTGAAAACTACGGAAGCGTATTAGCGCCACACAAACTTTTTTTTTNGTTGCAAATGAAGAAACATCTTTTGTACAATTTTGTTTAATTATCATAGTTTTTGTTTTTTTTCACATTTACACCAAGTTGCCAATTATCACAAAAGTCACTTAAAATATTCAAATTTTTTTGCAGACCCTCTTTTGATTCAGATATCATCATGAAATCGTCTGCAAAAAGAAGTGAGTTAAATTTAGAAGACACTAGAGTAAGAGGATCAGATTCACTATTTTCAAATTTTTTAACAATATCATCTATGAAGATATTAAACAAGGTGGGACTCAAAGAATCTCCTTGTTTAACAATATAACGCAAAGTTCATTTTAAATTGATAGATAATGTATTCGTTTAAAGAAATCGAAATAAAGACTTGTGTACGGGTAGCGTTTGATTTTCGGGCTTAAATCAACGTAACGGCTAAAGGATGAAGAATGATAAAGTAGAATAGCTACACAAATTAAACTGAATAATATACGTCGTTTTTTTTTCTCTCCCTAAAAATGATCTCATACGCACATGAGATTAATCTTTTGACAAGCGATTATATGAAAAAAAAATCCCACATTAATACATTGTATACCCATATTCAAGACTATTGGCCATATGTCATTGGCGCATTTGATTGCTGACAAATCAAAAATACAAATAACCCCATAAAGATATGTCTGAAATTAAACATGGGGGGGTATTTTTTTTTCGTTTTTGTTTGTTTTGTTATATTTTGTTTGCTTGTTTTGCTCTTTTCTTTGTGTGTTTGTGTGTGTGTGTGTGTGTTTGTTTGTATGTTTGCTTTTTTGTTTTGTGTAATTAAGGTCTTTCACCACAGTGAAAGTCCTTATTGTAATTCTTCTGATTATTAAGGTCTTTCACCACATGTGAAAAACCTTATTGTTATTCTTCGGATTATTATTTTTTTTTATTCTTTTTCTTCCGCCGCCATCTGAGCCAAAAAACTACGCGACATATCATTTCGATACTTGGTGTGAAGAATCGACATAAGTGTTAGACTTCAAAACTGAGGGCCACATACCGATCTATTTTTTAGTAACGGAGTTATCTGCCCCGGACCCAAAAACCTTGTTAGCAGATCTCCTCAAAAACCGTAACCGATATCAAAAATCTGAATGGGGAAAATGTTGCATTCATCCTGAGGATGAATTGTCATGCCAAAAATTTTTTTTGGGTTCGCGACCCCGGTTACGCGTTTTTGACCCCTAAATATTCAAATTTTTCAAAGTTGTAGGATTTCCACCAAATTTGGTTTCCAGGTAGCTTTTATGGTCCTGATTACAAATCCGGGATTGAAAATTGTTTTTCGGCCGCCATTTGAAATTTTGTTATCGCAATATCTCGGAAACGATAAAAAATTTCTGAAAACATTATATTGCAAAAATACTCCTCTCATTGAGATCTACATTTGATTTAAAGGAACAGAAACTCTGCGACAAACCGTTTTTGAGTTATAGCCCTTGATGCGTTTCGGTAAATCGTTTTTTTGCGAATAACTTTTAAACGCTTACAGATAATATAGTAAACATATATGTTTAAAGTGATCAGTGCGAAAAGACCTTCAATTTGAGTACCAGGTTGAAGGTCATCGGTGACCTTTGACCTTGACCTTTGACCTTGTTAGCGGATAAACTCAGAAACCATAATAAGTAGCTGAAAAAGTATATCAGCAAAAATCTTCAACATGTCTAGTGCTATATTTATTTCATTCGGACCGAAAGTCCTTCAATTTGAGCACAAGGTCAAAGGTCATCAAGGTCAGAGGTCAAGGTCAGAGCCAATTTTTAGGTTTTTCCCTAAGCAACCACTGAGAAAAACACAACCAATGTTCAGAACTTTGATTACATCACATTTTTTACCATATAGACAACAAATCAAACTCAAACATGAAAAGGTGAAAACTGGTGAAAGACCTTGCAATTGTTCTCTGGACAATTGACCTTTTAATTATTATTATTCTTTTTCCGCCGCCCGCTGCCTAAAAACTACGCGACATATCATTACGATACTTTGTGTGGTAGATCGGTCATACAACACGACAACAAATATGACACTATTGTTCTGAACTATTTTTAGTAACGGAGTTATCTGCCCAACACCGAAAACCCTTAAACTCGAAAACCGTAAAAGAAAGCTGATAAAGTGTAATGGGAAAAATGTTCCTTAGGACATGACGAAACTTCGTTACATTTTGACCGAAACCGTGCGTTATGGTATTCTTTGAGTTATTGCCCTTTGAAAGTTTTGAGTTTCCGTCACAATTTATTTCTCAGAAACCGTAAGTCGTAGAGACCTGAAACTTCGCACCATTGATCATGACTACACTTAAGCTTGAAAATGATGTCAAGGTCAAATGTCAACTTTGACCTTGACCTTTGATCTAACACCTTGTTAGTGGATAAACTCGGAAACCGTAAAAGATGGCTGAAAAGATGTAATGGGAAAAATGTTCATCTTTACAAGACGCAACTTTGTTACGTTAGTCCGAAGAGATTCGACGAATTTTTATGTGAGTTATTCCCCTTTGAAAATTTTTGAGTTTCCGTTTATGCTAAATACTCCCAAACACTAAGCTGTAGAGACCTAACACCTGCACCATTGTTCAGGATAAACTCAGAAACCATAATAAGTAGCTGAAAAAGTATATCAGCAAAAATCTTTAACATGTCTAGTGCTATATTTATTTCATTCGGACCGAAAGTCTCCGATGAGTCCCTAAAGAGTTATTGCCCTTGACGTGTTTCACAATAGGGTTTTTTACATATAACTTTCAAACCGTCACAGATAGTATGATCAAGTAACATATCAAATTAATCAGTAAGAAGAGACCTTCAATTTGAGCACAAGGTCAAAGGTCATCAAGGTCAGAGGTCAAGGTCAGAGCCAATTTTTAGGTTTTTCCCTAAGCAACCACTGAGAAAAACACAACCAATGTTCAGAACTTTGATTACATCACATTTTTTACCCATATAGACAACAAATCAAACTTAAACATGAAAAGGTGAAAACTGGTGAAAGACCTTGCAATTGTTCTCTGAACAATTGACCTTTTAATTATTATTATTCTTTTTCCGCCGCCCGCTGCCTAAAAACTACGCGACATATCATTACGATACTTTGTGTGGTAGATCGGTCATACAACACGACAACAAATATGACACTATTGTTCTGAACTATTTTTAGTAACGGAGTTATCTGCCCAACACCGAAAACCCTTAAACTCGAAAACCGTAAAAGATAGCTGATAAAGTGTAATGGGAAAAATGGTCCTTAGGACATTGCGAAACTTCGTTACATTTTGACCGAAACCGTGCGGTATGGTATTCTTTGAGTTATTGCCCTTTGAAAGTTTTGAGTTTCCGTCACAATTTATTTCTCAGAAACCGTAAGTCGTAGAGACCTGAAACTTTGCACCATTGATCATGACTACACTTAAGCTTGAAAATGATGTCAAGGTCAAATGTCAACTTTGACCTTGACCTTTGATCTAACACCTTGTTAGTGGATAAACTCGGAAACCGTAAAAGATGGCTGAAAAGATGTAATGGGAAAAATGTTCATCTTTACAAGACGCAACTTTGTTACGTTAGTCCGAAGGGATTCGACGAATTTTTATGTGAGTTATTCCCCTTTGAAAATTTTTGAGTTTCCGTTTATGCTAAATACTCGCAAACACTAAGCTGTAGAGACCTAACACCTGCACCATTGTTCATGACAAGACTTGACCTTTCAAATGATGTCAAGGCCAAAGGTGAATTGTGACCTTGACCTTTGACCTTGAACCTTGTTAGTGGATAAACTCGAAAATCGTAATAGATAGCTGATTAAATGTATTTGAGAAAATGTTAGTCTTAATGAGATCTACACTTGGTACATTGGGTCCAAAATAATTGGACCATTGGTTTTGGACCTAGGGCCCAAAGACCATTTTTCGAGGTCCGATTTTAGGTTTTTTTGCTTATATCTCAAAAACTTTTAAAGATACAAAGAAACTATAAAAAGCTAAAATGTTCAGTTCAGTGTGGCCGACAAAATGAGGTCAAGGTCAAAGGTAAAGGTCCTTAGCAACAACGTTTTTTTTGCCATAAAAGTCCTTAGCAACCGAAGGCAAAAAGTTTTGTAATGTTGTAAATAGGAAATAAATGACAATGCCAACCGGAAGTGACTATCATGTCCTTAGCAACAAGATAATTTTTCGAAAAAGTCCCTAGCAACCGTCGAGCATAAGACTTATAAAGGTCAGAACTTTTGTTTACATCACATTTTTGACTGATATGGACAACAAAGTCAAACTCAAACATGTTATCACGGTGAAAATTGGTGAAAGACCTTGCAATTGTTCTCTGAACAATTGACCTTTTAATTTATGTTTATTTTTTATTTTAAACCCTTTATTTCAATATTTTTTCCGTCAGTTTACTTCTTCAGTTTGTTTTTACGAATACTGCTTGAAAATAAAGCTCTCATAGTTTTATATTGATAATAAAACAGAGTTTCAAACAAATCATTCACATTAAGATATTTTAAAAATAAATACAATACAAACAGAATTTCGGTTTTAGGTTGTATACTTCCGACTTTTATTAATTTTTTTTAAATTAATTTGGATATTTCATTTCTCACATGAAGTGTGATGCAGGCATAGCAGGAGACGCTTAACTCTGTCGACGCACCATGTCTCATTCCTCAAACATGTCCATGCTATTTCTCATAACACCGGCGGATCCATCCTTCGAAAATGGGGGTTTCGATGAGATTCCAGAAAAAAATTTGCTTTAAGTCGATTTTTACCATTTTTCAATGTTTACATAAGTTCTGCACGAAATTAAAAAAAAATCCAGAAAAGGGGGCTCGAACATCCGGAACTCTCCCCCTGGATCCTCCAATGCATACATATAATGACAAATAGATCAACAGACTTGCTTATCGGTATACTATGCTTCCTGGTATTTTATCCCCCCCCCCCAAAAAAAAAGAATTAAAATTATTACAATAACATTATTAAAATGAAAATACATATCCTTTTTCTTACTTTCAGTAAAGGACAAAATGTTTACTATCGTACAAAACTGATTTGTATCATCTTTAATGTTAAGTAATCTATTTCTCTTTACCATTTGCATTTTTACAACTTTTAGCAAATATCTTTCCTGATATGGTGTAACTATTTTTAATCCTTAATTTGATTTGGATTGACACAATATTTAGTCTTCTCATCAAAGCAATATTTTATTGCATTTTTTAAAGTATAATTGCTTGTCGAAAGATTATCTCGTTCGATAATATCTTGTGAGTAGGAGATACTAATATATTTTAATTTATCATATTATTTCATATCTTCACTTTATTTGGTGAACCTGATATATCTTTTCATGCTTAATCCTTTTGCATTTGTGCAAACTTAAACCCGAATATCAAATTCTATCCGTACACAACCGTACACGACTCTAGATTTTGAAATTGTTGGGACTATTAATTTAAAACTTACTTTGCGTTTTAACGCAAACTTTGCGAAATAAAGCAAACTTTGCGTTATAACGCAAACATTTGCGAATTAATGCAAACATTTGCGAATTAACGCAAACCTTTGCGTTATAACGCAAACTTTTGCGAAATAACGCAAACATTTGCGATATAACGCAAACTTTGTGAAATAACGCAAACTCTGCGTTATAACGCAAACTCTGCGTTATAACGCAAACATTTGCGAAATAACGCAAACATTTGCGTTTTAACGCAAACCTTTGCGTTTTAACGCAAAACTTTGCGTTATAACGCAAAATATTTAAAAATAAGTTTGTCTAGCGCTAATACGCTTCCGTAGAAAACATCAGTTTTACTTTTATACAACATAAATACCTTAAATAGTAGACTAAACATTTATACCGAAGAAAGCGTATAGTTTTGAAAAGCGCAATTATAAGATAAATTATCTAAATCACTAAAAACTAATTCTTATCAGTGATGATTGACATTTTCATGATTTTGCAAATGTTTTGATTTTGATTTGCACTGACGAGACATAAGTTGTCGAAATGGCCATATGTAGAAACTAAATTCACAGTAACTTCAATATTTTGTTATTTGTTGAACAACATTGTGCATAACGCTAGATGGCGTGTACAGACTTATAAAATTTATATAAGTAACATTTTGCAACTCATGTGCCTTTTCTCCTTATGTGTTCCGTTCATTCGACGTTTCGTGCACTTCAATTCACAAAAAAATTTCATATTCAATGATCATTTTGTGTCATGTTGAAATTTACTTTCGAGTTAATAACCGATAGACTGCACGACTTACTTATCGCGGTACTTAATTCCCGAAAGTCGACTTTTATATTCATTCATTACGCGAATCGCTCGCACTCAAATTGGGAATCAAGTGGATTCATCGTTTTAATCGTGTTTATTATAGGAAACAGATATTGCTGTGTGCAGAGATGATCCAATGACAATAGCAATTCCCTATGCAACTTAAGTATGAAATGTTGGAAATTATGTGCTTGTTTGTCTGTTTTAGTCACATGCAATTCCGTCATCAAGGTTTGGCCTTTTTCATTCGTCCCCACTTAGGTTTAAACATTCAGATACAATGAAATAGTATACAGTTATTTAATGCATATGAGGGCAACGGACTAGAATATTTTGCCCAAGGTGTCAGAAATCCCCATGTGTTCTATTGCCCGAGGCCAACGGCCGAGGGCAATGGAACACTAGGGGTTTCTGACACCGAGGGCAAAATTTTCTAGTCTATTGCCTNAAAAATTACACACGAGTGATTAATATGTCATCTATGCACGATTTCACACCCCTATGCATAGTCTTTTCACCTCCTTTTCTCCCTGAGGAACATAACACTGTTGATATAAAGATTACTACAGCTAGATCGTTTATTGTTGATTTGCCTTTGCTGTGACAAACACTAATTTAGTTGGAATAAACAGGCATTCAGAAGAAAATTATACAGATAGAAAAACAACCATATCTACCGGGAAACTTTTTCCATTTCTTAAACTTGATGCGAAGAAAACCAATCCATCTTAAATTCTGTCAAATAATCTACCCAGCCTACTACATTAATCACAACGCGTCCCTTAAATGGTTTGAGTTGTGCCTTGTAAGTCAACTCATGTCGTCGGACATTGCGAATGATGATAATCGGAATTGAAGGGTTTTCGTACCTCCACTTGATGGGAGAGATCTAATCCAGGAAACGATAACTACACTGACTTAATAGAAAGGGCTATAGATATATTATTGCTGGTAGATATAGCTGTGATCATACATCGGCAAATGAATACCAAAGCGAATTAGCAGAAAAGGGAAATACTTTTATAATTTCAAATTTTATTATACAACAATTATTTCTACTGCAGCAGGTACATCTTTGCTCAGAACTACTCTAGCAAGCTGTTTCAACACATTTGCAGACGACGTGCTAACATAATGCTAGAATTTCGCTGCAATCTACGTTTTACTCTTATCAATGTCTCCTCATTTTACACATTTTAGTACTTCTTGTTGCTGAGGTTGACTTTGTTTCATTGTTTTCATTGCTATTTGTGAATCAAATTGAAGAGAAGTTTCTAAATAACAGCCTTAAGAGACGAAATGATGTTATTTAAACCACTTTATTGAAAATTGATAATCCTAGATTTTTGTAATCATGAAAAAATAAAATTTTCTTTATGAATAATGAAAAAATCATTCATTAAATAGAGTAGACAGGTTATCTACGCACGTGGATGTGAAAGTCAGTTCCGATTTTAATTTGAGTTTGTCTGATAAAAGTATAAATAAGATCCTTGCTTATTAGCGAGATGGCACATTTCATTCCTTTTCAGTCTCGTTCACTTTTTCAAATAGCTTATTGATTAAGCTTCGGCTATATCAGATAGGTTTTACATTAAGTTAAATCATTTAATTCTTATTCATTTATTGGCATCACGATTTTGCTGTTTATCTTAAAGACATCATAAATTGATGTAAACACAGAAACGAAGACAATCGTGACTATCATGAATATTTTCCAGCAATAAACGTTTCTTCATAAATTTAACTCTACCTGATACAATTTTAAATTTATAATAATATTGTGCTTTCTTCATATACAAGATAGATTTCGATAATACTCTAGCTGCTTGATCTTATTTTCCCGTTCTGTAAAACGGTGTAATGTGTTTTATTCATAAAATCATTTTGTACGTCTCACACTGACTTTTGAATTGCGTAAGTCCACCCCTCCCCCACCAGTTATTAATTTTATTGTTTAACTTCATCTTATTTTAAAAATTTGAATTAGCTCATTTTCATCAGCCTTCACTTTTGTGTCGTCGTCGCCTGGAATACGACTCTGCTGAAATTGTTTTGGGGAAATGAAAGCAGCCTTGGCAAAAGCCTTTATCACGATGATACTAGGAAAATTTTTGAAGGTTGTCCCGATTGAATACTCAAACTGGCCTCAACGACAATGTTTAGATGAAGTTCTACGGGGGAAATATTTCTATCTTTCCTATCATCTTTTGAAAAATTTATCAGCCAAACTTTACAAATACGTTCATCAGAAGTTTGTTGTTTTTGGCGATGATCGGAAATTCTAGATGACCTTGATTTAACATTTGACGACTTTTGTATATAAATTGCAGTTTCAAATCAGATTTCTAAATGACTTATGTAAAGTAGGCATGGTAACATGATTGTCATCGATGAAAAGTATGATAATTACCAATTACATTGCAAAAATCGTCACAATGGCAGGTTTTGCACATCAATGGATATTAAGGTCATATATTGATATCTTTTTATTCCCTAAATCCAAAAAAAGTGGTACAGAGAAAACTAAAAACAATATACCATATAGCAAAAATCCAAGATTAAAGTCACGATAGAAATAAGGCAGGGGTAGTCACAGTTTTGTTAATAATGTTATAAACTTCAGAAGTTTAATAAGTTTTGATCTGTTTTTAGTACTCATTAGATCTCTAAATTTCACGACAAAATGTCTTCGAAAAATAAACACGTAGAATTTATGTGAACTTCTGAATTTTGAAAATAGTTTTACAGATGTCGGGAAAAGCAACATGATAGCCCTCTACATACATGTATGTGCGATTTGAGAACCCAGCATACTTCAATCCTAATTAAAATGAACATTATGGATAAAAACATTTAATCACAAAAAAATCTGGGTTTTTCACGGACTTTTTAACAGTTGCTTAGTAGCCACAGAAATTCATTACAAGTCTAGTAAATTAAATGAATTGGGAAAAATCACGTTATTTTATTATTTGTTGACAATGTTTTTGTAGAACAATGGCACTTGCAGTGGTACGAGTTGTGTATCGATACAAATTAACATGATCTCTTGGAAACCAAAGGCCCTACAATCTACATCATCAATATTACCCCTTTCGATTGCATCTTCTTTAGATAAGGTTTATATTGGTCAATGATAATTGTAAAAACTCAACTCAATAGCAAATGATGGCATGTTTCTTTAGATAATTTCTGTTTCGAATAACTAACTACTGTAAATGCAGTTTCTGCAGATGACACATCCAGGCTTTTTGGGTACAATTTTGATCCTGCAATATTCGTTTACATTTTAAATAACATAAACTCCAGTTACCGGTAGTAATTATCTATTTTTTAATGTGTTGTACCACGATGTCATTAAAATGTTATCAGATATCCTGCATTGATTCTTCTTTTTGAAAATATAGGGTCAAGTTTCAGAAAGCCCTCCCCAAAACAACTGAATTATCATACACTTCAATAGACCAATGCAAAAATACAAAATCATTATGGGATTGTCATTGTTCATGATTTTCTGATTGGTTCGAACGTCTTTTGCGAGTACGCTGAGTTTGCGCAACGTCATTTAAGATGACGGAATTCTGAATCTGTCCATTTGCCTTGGACAATAGGATCGTGGTGCAAAAAGATATAACCATTCGGGCTAACGCCCTGAGGGTATTAATCGATTGGTTGTGTAAATTGGCAGATTTAATCTTTTGTTCATTTTGATTTAATGACTATAGCCAGCCTGAAAGAACAATTTATATTGTATATTGTACAGGATATAGGTGTCACCTATGAAGAATCAAGAGAGATAACAAAGTCCGGTTCTAAAAATGGCATTTTACATTATGACTTGAATCAGCTGTTTGTCTTGAAGACATAAGGAGATTGTCACTTGTTGTATTTCCATATGTTGTCTATGAATATCCATTGTTGCTTTCACAGACATGATTTGAATTGTTTATACATAATTTACAATGGTTATAGCAATGGTGATTTATCTGTATCTAATCAAACCATTAACGATCGCCTCTGTATATATATTTAAGTCTCATCACTCAAACATGTTACTTTGTTTAGTTCATTAACTTAGAAGACGTCAATATACAGACAAACATCTCTACTCGACACAAATAGAATACTCATGGAAATTGACTATTTGTGAATTAGAAGACTCAAGAAGCAATAATAGCACGATATTTAATACAATATAAATATGAAGGTCAAAAAAGAATAGTCAATGTTTTCTACAAAATTCTCAACATTGAAGGTTAGAGAAATTACCATTAAAAGCACTTATAAGATGGAAACATACCAATTCTTGACAACAAAATACAAAGACAAAACAACTGTAAAACCGTGATACTTATTGCAGAGCAGCAAAATATGCTATGAGCCTGTGTTGTGCTGTTGTGGTTCTTCGAGTCTATTTATCTTGACATGTGATAAACTAAAAGATCTTTATTTCATACCTTAATTGTTATACTTTGTTTATGTTTATTTTTGACCGTCTGTTTCATCTATGTTTGGATTATAAATATAGTATTATATGTTTGCCAAAATGGTAGATTGGTATATAATTTTCGTCCAGGCAGTCAAGTTTGTTTTCGATTCATT
Source organism: Modiolus philippinarum (assembly GCA_002080025.1). Classification (NCBI taxonomy): domain Eukaryota; kingdom Metazoa; phylum Mollusca; class Bivalvia; order Mytilida; family Modiolidae; genus Modiolus; species Modiolus philippinarum. Next base: position 40,489 of record MJUU01046459.1, on the reverse strand, counting down.
GTACTTTCTGTTTTTAATGTACATTTATATTTATGGTTTATGTGTACCCATTAACCGGTTTAATCCTGGCATTTGCTTGGGCTACTGCCGGTACCAAGTCCGGATATCCCTTGTTCCTATCTTTGTTTGTTTGTCTCTTGTTTTCATTATTTTTTTTCTAGTGCGGTTCGCTTTTAAATTGTGGCATGTGATTGTGGTTCTCGGCCATTGTAGGTGTTAACTGTTATACTGATTTTGTAATTATATTCATGGTTTATATTTACATTATATTCATAATATATGTGTACATTACACTCATGGTTTATTTGTACATGATATTCATGCTTTATATGTACATTTTCATGGTGTTTAAGTACATTATATTCGTGGTTTTTGTGTTTATTACATTTGTATATTTGAGGCAATGTGTACATTGTATTCAAAGTTTATGTGAACATAATATTCATGGTTTATAACTTTATATGTACATTATATTTGATTTATATGTACATTATATTCAAAGTTTTATGTGTACATTACATTCATTTTTAATTTGTTCATTTTTATTCATGTCTTATGTGCACATTATATTAATTTTTATGCTTACAATATATTCATGGTTAATCTATTAATTATATTCATGGTTTGCGTGTAAATCATATTTATGATTTATGTGTATATTATATTTATGATTTATGTGTACATTTTATTTATGGTTTATGTGTACATTTTATTCATGCTTTATATGTACATTACATTCATTTTTAATTTGTACATTTTTATTCATGTCTTATGTGTACATTATATTCATTTTTTATGATTATATTATATTCATTTTTATGCTTACAATATATTCATGGTTAATCTATTAATTATATTCATGGTTTGCGTGTACATTATATTTATGATTTATGTGTACATTATATTTATGATTTATGTGTACATTAAATTGATGGTTTATGTGTACATTTTATTCATGCTTTATATATACATTATATTCATTTTTATGTGGACATAATTTTCAAGGTTATCTGTACATTATATATTTGGTTAATTTGTATATTTTATTTATGGTTTATGGGTATAATATTCATGGTTTAAGTGTACATTATATTCATAGTTTATATGTACATTATATTCATTTTTATGTGAACATTAGATTTATGGTTTATGTGTAAATATTAAATTCATGGTTTATGTGTATATTATATTCANTTATGTTCATGCTTTATTTGTACATTATATTAAGAGGGTTCGCTTCTCCTTTTGAAAGTAAATAGGATTTCAAATAAGCATGATTTTATCGGTTTATGGACTTCCAAATATTTTGATTTTATCTGCACTGAAGAGACATAAGTTGTCGAAATGCGCATATGCAGAACCTAAATTCACAGTAACCTCGGTATTTTGTTATTTATGTAAGAAAATTAAAGAAGAAACAATTTAAGTGAAAAAAAATTGAAAGGTTCATGATCTAGATTTTGAGTTTTAAGTGATTGAAAATTTGGCGGGAAACCGAACTCCTCTGATTTTTCATAGGATTAACATTAACAATGTTTGACCATATTTTACGAAAGGATATGGAGTAAATGAACATGAGACCATAACACATATGTTAACTCCAACTGCAATAATTTTAATGAGCTGTATGGCCATTTCGGAAATTTATTCCTCATCAGCAGCACTAGAACCCAAACAAAGGAAATCCATAATTTCAAAAAAATGTTAAAATGCATAAAACCAAACGAAATCCGAATAATCAGTAATATCAAATATAGCTAAGGACAAAACTACGATGGAGGGAGTTAATCCTTCGGTTTTAGAATTTACATAAATGAATGAATGAATGTGACAGAATAAATAAAATCAAATGATTTTTTACAGCATGCTCACAACGATGTATAAAATGAAATTATGGTAAAATATAAGGGGGTTAATGGGCAAAAAATTATAATAGTTTTTAATGGATAAAACCCGAGGATTCCGAAAATCTGACAAAAATCCCAAAACATGAGGAGCGAACCTCCTTAATGGTTTATGTGTACATTTTATTAATGGCTGATGTGTACATTATATTCATCGTTTATGTGCATATTTTGTTCATAGTTGTATGGGTACATTACATTCATTTTGTGTTCTACATCATATTCATAATTAGAGTTTACATAGTATCCATGGTTTATATGTGCATAATATTTAGGGTTATGTGTACATGATATATTTGGTAAATTTGTATATTTTATTCATGGTTTATGTGGGCATATTATTCATGGTTTATCTGAACATTATATATTTTGTGGGTACTTTATATTCATGGTTTATGTGTACATTATATTCATGGTTTATGTGTACATTTTATCCATGGTTTATGTGTACATTTTATCCATGGTTTATTTGTACATTTATTTCATATTACAGGACAATGTGTACATTACATTCAAAGTTTATGTGTACATTATATAAATTGTTATGTGTACATTATATTCATGGTGTACATTATATTCATGTCTGTGTAAATAGTCTATATCATATTCATGATGTATGTGTACATTATATTCATGGTGTATGTGTAAATAGTCTATATCATATTCATGATG
>MJUU01046459.1:17251-37728 GCA_002080025.1 Modiolus philippinarum | reverse complement strand
TTTATGTTCATGCTTTATTTGTACATTATATTAAGAGGGTTCGCTTCTCCTTTTGAAAGTAAATAGGATTTCAAATAAGCATGATTTTATCGGTTTATGGACTTCCAAATATTTTGATTTTATCTGCACTGAAGAGACATAAGTTGTCGAAATGTGCATATGCAGAACCTAAATTCACAGTAACCTCGGTATTTTGTTATTTATGTAAGAAAATTAAAGAAGAAACAATTTAAGTGAAAAAAATTGATAGGTTTATGATCTAGATTTTGAGTTTTAAGTGATTGAAAATTTGGCGGGAAACCGAACTCCTCTGATTTTTCAAAGGATTAACATTAACAAGGTTTGATCATGAATGAATGTGACAGAATAAATAAAATCAAAAGAATTTTTACAGCATGCTCACAACGATGTATAAAATGAAATTATGGTAAAATATAAGGGGGTTAATGGTCAAAAAATTATAATAGTTTTTAATGGATAAAACCCGAGGATTCCGAAAATCTGACAAAAATCCCAAAACATGAGGAGCGAACCTCCTTAATGGTTTATGTGTACATTTTATTAATGGCTGATGTGTACATTATATTCATCGTTTATGTGCATATTTTGTTCATAGTTGTATGGGTACATTACATTCATTTTGTGTTCTACATTTTATTCATAATTAGAGTTTACATAGTATCCATGGTTTATATGTGCATAATATTTAGGGTTATGTGTACATGATATATTTGGTAAATTTGTATATTTTATTCATGGTTTATGTTGGCATATTATTCATGGTTTATCTGAACATTATATTTTTTGTGGGTACTTTATATTCATTGTTTATGTGTACATTATATTCATGGTTTATGTGTACATTTTATCCATGGTTTATTTGTACATTTATTTCATATGACAGGACAATGTGTACATTACATTCAAAGTTTATGTGTACATTTTATAAATTGTTATGTGTACATTATATTCATGGTGTATGTGTAAATAGTCTATATCATATTCATGATGTATGTGTACATTATATTCATGGTGTATGTGTAAATAGTCTAGATCATATTCATGATGTATGTGTACATTATATTCATGGTGTATGTGTAAATAGTCCATATCATATTCACAATGTATGTGTACATTATATTCATGTTGTATGTGTAAATAGTCTATATCATATTCATGGTTTATGTGTACATAATACTCAAGGTTTAGGTGTACATAATATTCATTTTTATGCCCACATAATCAGGAACTCACAAAAGATGTGAACTATTTTAATTAAAAAGTAGAATCCATTCAATTGAATAATTCTTCTTTACTTGCAACAAACTTAGAAACAGTGTCAATGTTAAACCTATTGTAACGTAATATATAACATGAAGACAGAATCGTAAAAGATTAATAAGGAAACTTTATCATCTAATTTATTTATCGTTTATTGTAATCTGATGTCTTTAATCCTGTCTGTGGTGGTAATTAAAAGTATGAATCATTCATGGAAAGTGCTGTTTCGAACGACATGAAGGCAACTAGTCGGAAAATTGACCAGGGAACAGTAAAATGTGCTGTCCTAATAAATATACAATTAGAAATTATGCTGTTTTAAAAGGTCATGTGAAGGCCACATTATAGGTCCTTCCTATTTTTCTTCAGCATACAAATAAAATGAAATATTGCTCCACACTGTCAACACGCTCCGTTCCCCTTTTTATGCCCACCACGCTGTCTACTTACCCCAGACCCCTTTTTAGCAGATTATGTGACCACAACAGTTTTTAACATTGTATATTCTATGAATTTATGAATGTAGGATATAAGTATGATCCCTGGTACTTTTTATAGCCATTGAATAGAATACAATTACAAAAGTGGTAAATAAGGTAGAAATAGTATCAGTTTTTTATTTGGCATTCCTCATGTGCGCATAATGTAAAATACGAAGCGAATGTTGAATTCGTTGATTTTCATGCAAGGTCATTCTTTTATTGACCTTTTCATTGTTACGTCATAATTGACTAACTAATAGTAAACGTCGTATTTTATTATTGTTGCGAATTAGCTCCCCTTTCTCATAAATATTTCTTATTTATTAAAACTACATAAAATACTGCATTTTAATAGCAAATACTATCATCTCCCATCGCTCTTTATACGATCCGCCAATATATCCGGAAACCCAAAGGAATTTCCCTTTGACTTTGAAATCTATCGTTTACCTTTGCGACATTAAAGAAACGGATTCTGTATGAAATGACACTATCAACTTCGCGCTTTCCGTAAAATAAAGTTTGAAATATCTTTAAAACTCGGGGGGGCAAGTCTCGTTCCAAATATTTTGAAATATAATAAGTTTGATGTGAAAAATTTCATTATTAACTTGTCAGTAAATGTTAATGATATGTGGGTAAACGCAGATATCAAAAATACAAAACAGAACATTTTTCTCCAATAGAGCACTCTGTTCGAGTAATTTACTACATTCTTTTTCCATATAAATCTTATAACAGGACGAACAAACGCGTAAACCTGTGTGAGCTAGTTATCTTAAAACAACATCTAATCCTACCTTGTACTATGAGTACATCAATACTCCATCCATGCTGTAGTTCTTTACATGTAATTATTGATGGTCAGTTCTCCATTCACCATAGTTAAATATTCATTAATGAAGAGAGAGGTGTTCATACATAAATTTTTTTTTCATTGATATTTGTCTTTTTCAATATCTAACAGAAACATATTTTTGAGGACACATTCTACAGAAATGAAATTCACAGTAACTTCGGTATTAAGTTATTTGTTACCACTGGGTCGATGCCACTGCTGGTGGACTGTTAGTCCCCGAGGGTATTCACCAGCCCAGTAGTCAGTACTTCGGTGCTGACCCGAAAGCCGATTCTATTTGGAACATTACAAAATCTGAATTTTTGTAAATTTTGTTGAAAACTAAGGAGTATCTCCCTCATGCAGAGCTCTGTCCTTAGCAATTTTGGCTTGACATTTAGATCATTATGGTTATTTGTTCTCTATCAGTTTTAAAATTTCTTTGAGTTTATGGTCTTCCAAACGTTTAGATTTTATCTGCACTGAAGAGACATAAGTTGTCGAAATGCGCATCTGCAGAAATAAAATTCACAGTAACTTCGGTATTTAGTTATTTGTTACCAGTGGGTCGATGCCACTGCTGGTGGACTGTTAGTCCCCGAGGGTATTCACCAGCCCAGTAGTCAGTACTTCGGTGCTAACCCGAAAGCCGATTCTACTTGGAACATTACAATATCTGAATTTTTGTTAATTTTGTTGAAAACTAAGGAGTATCTCCCTCATGCAAAGATCTGTCCTTAGCAAATTTTGGCTTTACATTTAAATCATATTGGTTATTTGTTCTCTATCAGTTTTAAAATATCTTTGAGATTATGGTCTTCCAAACGTTTAGATTTTATCTGCACTGAAGAGACATAAGTTGTCGAAATGCGCATATGCAGAAATGAAATTCACAGTAACTTCGGTATTTAGTTATCTGTAGCTGTTTTGTTATAGTTTAAGTTCTCGTCTCTTAAATATGTTGGAAATTCACTTTTATTACATTTTTGGAACTTTAACTTTCACTTTTGTTTAAAAGTCTTAATTTCATCCCATTTACGTGGTGTTCCAGAATATCACGTGACACGCACTTGCAGATAATTAAACCAATCAAAATAAGTCAAGTGTTGAACAGATATCGGATGAGGTCAACTAACCTCATGGTTGACATTAAACACAATCTGGACACACAGAAGCTATATTTTGTCGTCATATTAGCGGGGGGGGGGTTAATGCACCATTAAACCTGGTTTAACCCACCAATTTATTTATACAATATCCGTTCCAAGTCAGGAATATGACCAAGTCAGGAATATGACGGCTTGCATAAAATCTTCTGTGTTGGGTTATGTGTTCTCGGTACTGTTGTACGGGACTTTTTCTTACTGCTCTCTCCCTCTACTTGCTTTGGACTTTTAATTACATGCATTATGCTTAGCCTATTTCTTATGTTTGCGATCCATATGTTTTATGCTTTGTGCTATTGCTTATGTTTTATGCATGATTACTCATATATGTGTTTTATGTCTGTATGCATAATTGTATGTGTTTTTTATGTTTGTTTATTACATACTTAGCGAAGATATGTTCTGTTTTGCATATGTAATACTGCCGGAAGTTAACAGTCCATATTATATACCCAGTCTGATATGCCCTTATCAGACCGCCTCAATCTGAAATATCCATATCAGCCCGGTGATATGGCTATTTCAGCCCGGATGTGATGATAACTCCTAATTGGAAGTATATAATAAACAGATTAAGACATGGCCTTTTCCATATCAGCACGGTTATCATCCCGACACTCCCATATCAGCCCGAGGCGCCAGTCGAGGGCTGATATGGGCCGAGGGATGATAACCGTGCTGATATGGAAAAGGCCATGTATTATTCTCTATGTATTATATGTATGTAGTCGGTATAAAAGCTCTACAGAGCTTATGTTTATTGTTAATTGTAATCCGACGTTAAATAAAAATTACTTACTTAACTTACTAATTACTTACTTACTTACTTTTTTTTGTTACTTTGTACTTTGCAACAATATTAAAAGAATTGTAGCTTTCTTTTAAACTCCAGACGTCTTTTTTAAAGCTTTACTTTGTACTCTGGGCGTTTAATTAAAATGTTATAGCTTTAATTTATGGTCTGGGTGTATTCGCAATACTGTAAACGTATCACCGTATGCTTATTTTTGCGGTTTATGAAAGATCCATATACTTGCAGGTATCAATTCGCACGGTTTTCAATGTAAAAAAGGCTTTTCCTACAACAATACTTATTTCCACGGGCACTATTTTTCGCTTTCCAGATCCACCCGCGAAAATAGCGAAAATCAGTACACCGCGAAAATACACTGGTCAATGTATAGAACATTCGTACTAGGGGCCAAGCATGTTAGACTCGAGAGGTGGCGTGGGGTCTGATATTAGACTAACTTGAAGGTAACTGAAAAGTGCACATTCAAAACAAAATTTTCGCTGTTTTTTATTGTACCGTAAGTGATAAAGTAAATAATAAAATCTTATTCTTGAAATAAGAAGTACAATTTTAGTGTAATATCAATATTAGAGATGACTTATACGGCCAATAGTGTTGTAATTACATTAATATTGGCTGTATTAAGCATGACAAGTCTAGTAAATAGTGATTATATACCGACAGTAATTACCAATAGCTTCATACCATCACAAAGACAGTAGTTCAGGGCATCAATAAATTGTAAGACATCAGTACACAGCTTCCGCTCACTAGTGAAAGAAGATGTTATTATTATTTCTTAACAAGCCCCTGTGATCAGTATTTCAAATGGCCTGTCAATGTTAATTTTGTTAATGATGCGGCGATAATCTTACTAAATATATATATATATATCACTACAAAGGTTCACCAACTACAAGAGAACGAAATTTACATATTAGAATAGTGCAAGTTTTGTATTTGATACGAAAAATAATGTTGACACTAAAAGACGAGCCCACTTGTGGACAAGTCTATCATTGGAGACAATATTTGATGTATCAGAAACAAATTTTCTATTATTTTTTTAATTGGTAATTGATTAAATCGTTTGATAGAAAACATATAAATTACCGATAAATGGTATTATTCGTGGAATTTGACCCTCAGGTTACACTCGGACTAAAACAATCACGACAATAATGCCTACTCAAGTTAAAAGAAGGGAGCTTATACTATTTCTAAAGGGCCAAGACATTTTCTGTTAAAGTGTTTTGAGCCTTTTCAACTGTTGTTAAATGTTTTTGGTGAAATGAATCGGTTGTGAAGTCTTGGACCATTTTGGTGTTTTCTTTTCCGTTAAATTTTTACTTGGAGTGTAACCCTAAATGATTCATGATTGCAATTCAAATAAATAATTCAAATTGCTATTGCAACCTCCAATTTCATTAGTCAACGTCATGAACAACAAAGAAGTTATATCTCGATTAACTCGAATACTCCAGTCGTTATATTCCACACGAAGAGAGAAAGAATCGGATAAGGAGATGGAATGATAAACACTTGTCCATTAATACGTTCCGAGGAAAATACCGGTTATGCAGCATATGACAACATTCTTTTAAGTTCAAAGGATTGGAATTATAAGAAATGAAAGTAATTTTGGAGTTTATGGATGTGTAAACGCCGTCTTTCAGTCACTCAAAAACCTTACATAAAGTCATTGGTGTTTGACTTGGCCGCGTTAACACATCGATAAACTCATCATAATACAAAAAAAATACACAAGTTGCATAATAAACAGTAAATTTTATTATGCTGTACACGTATTTCAAGGAGTAACCTCTCATCAGCAGCAACATAATCAAATAATATGGAAGGCCATAATCCAAAAGTAGCAAAATAAGAAGTACTCATTACGATAAATATCGAAATAGGAAGCCAAATCCAGTACTAAGGACATCTACCGAGATGAACCCTCAGTATTTTAAGGGGTTAGAATTTTGATAAAAACAGAAGCAAGGTTTTTTTCATGTTATACAAGTCTGACTGTCGGGCTGGTGAATACCCTCGGGGACCTCTGGTCCAACAGCGGTAGCATCGACCCAATAGTTTCAAAATGCAAAAAAAAAATATCAAAGTTGTATAATAAACAGTTCATTTCGTTATATTGTACACGTGTTCCAAGGAGTAACATCTAATCAGCATCAGTAGAATAAAAAATATGGAAAACCATAATCCAAAAGTAGCAAAGTCAAAAGTACTCATTACCATAAATATCGAAATAGGAAGCCAAATCTAGTACTAAAGACATCCACGGAGTGCCATACACGGAATGAAGCCTCAGCATTTTAAGGGGTTGGAATTTTGATAAAAACAGTAAATCTCTATTAATTAAACGAAAGGTAATTTTTTCATGTCAAACAAGTCTGACTATTGAGCTGGTGAATACACTCGGGAACCTCTTACTAATTATTCTTGTAATAAATAAAGTTATATTCATCAGCTTCCATGATTGTACAAAATCGCAAGTGAAATGAACTTTTTACTAGTAATCGAAATTTTGAAGCATGCTTGACGTGCTCATGCATTAAAGGGTATCTGACATTTTCTAGATACAAAATTAAAATTATGCGTTTCGAGAGCTTCCAAAAAATCGAAAAAATACATTTCGTTATTGTTTTTATGTTCATCTGTGTTTAGAATTTAACTGTCATACGCAAGTTCTATATCTCTGGTAATTTCTCTTCTGGTATTTTACTTCAATTTGTGAACAATGGGAATAGTTGTAACAAATAAAAGCTGGATCAAAGGAAATAAAAATGTTACATTTGGTACTTCTAAGGTCCTTCAGGAAATATATTGTATATAGTTAATAATCTTGACGAGATCGTATTTTACAATCCATTGTCAATGAAAATTATAATACAGCGGCGACTTGCACCAGCTTTCAACGAGAACAAACAAGACCGGAAATTGAACATTATTCACTATTATCTTTGTACGGCTTAATCAGGTTTGACAGAATAATTATGTGTTGAGTAGAAATACAGCAAATAATAAGACGACATCACACAACCAATAATCCGCCTTACTTACTGTTGGGATATTAATATTGCCTTGACATCAATATTGGTAAGATTCATGATATTGACGATAAAACGTGTTATTCGGATGCCCTACTGGTAGCCATCGCATTCCTATTTTTTTTTTGACATATTAGACGTTAATTTAAACTTTAAACTTGCATAAATGCACATTATTGCCCCAGAGGACTGATGGCATGAACAAAAATATGAATACAAAATGCATTATACAAAGAGGGAAGACAAAATGTTAATGACATATGGTATAACGAAAATTAAAGTAGTAAATAAGATTCAAGTATTTATTTACATTAAATTTGTTATTTAAATGAATCATTATATACATCTATGACCAATAAACGGTCAAATTTATATTGATTGATTGATTGATTGATATTGGGTTTCACGTCACTTTCATCAATGTTTCAGCTATTTCATGACGGTCAGTTTTAGTGTTTTAGTGCCCGGAGAGAACCATCGACCTTGGGCAAGTAACTGACAAACCTTATCACTTACTATTGTAAGTCGAGTGCACCCTGTTTTGCAATTTACAAAGCGAGGCGCGAACTCACACCGAAGTGTTAACAGTCTACAGTAGTAGAACTACTTTAACCACTCGGCCTACCAGGCCCCGTCAAATGTATACGAAAGTCGTAAATCATAATCAGGCAAATTGTCCTTGTATGCACGTGTAAATTAACTACTAGTATATCCATGCATTTAATAACACAATAAGCGTTTACACAAATTTCGATTTATAGATTTCCAAATGTTTTGATATGATTTGAACTGTGGAGACATCATTGTCGAAATGCGCATATGCAGAAACTTTGGTTCACAGTGGCTTCGGTATTTTGTTATTTGTAGGGAAAACATGTTTCACCAAATATAGCCACCAAGAAAGGTACTAAACCGCAGTAATGATCCCCAATATAGAAATTCTTATTTGGTAGCAAGGCGACACCTTGTTTAAAGCCAATAACTCTTTCTTTGCATGAATTTAAGGGGAATGCGTCAGGCGACACCTTGTTTATAGAAAATAACTCTGTCTTTGCATGAATTTAAGGGGAATGCGTCACCTTGTTACCGGTAAATGCATCCTCTTTTGGGTTCAGTCGAAAGAAAATAAACTGTGATAATAACTTCGAGAACGAATTAAATATATTTATTTCAGTATATTTTATGTTGTAATTGATAAAAATAAATAGATATTAACTATAAGTTTGATTTCTTTGATTTTGTGCTGTATTTGTAATTTTCGATTTGTTGAAATTGCCAATTACCATAAATTGGTGATGAGTGGCTATGCATCTCTTTCTGTTTCATTGATACTGCATCGTTTCTGCTTTCGATGACAGTACTTTGGTGCGACAAATATAATGTTTATTATGTTTTAACCTGTTCTAATCGCAAACGAGCAACATAGTATGACATGTGATCCTTTAGAAATAAAAATCTACCCATTGATCAATTTCAACCTAATTTGATTATGATAGTTCTTTTGTGTCTCTTCAAAGTTTGTAATTTTTATCGTCATACCTCACCCAAGAAGGTCTAGTTTAACATAAGTAAATACATCCAGGTATCTTCTTTACTGAAACAACGATTTTGACCAAATTTAATGATAGTTGTCCATGGATGGACCCTTAACTTTGGGCTGTTTATGTCCGTATCTAATCCAAGATGGCTACCAGCAGGAAACTCAAAAGTTAAACATAGGACCCTAGAAAAAATACATTCAAAGATCTTGTCTTTTTAAATAATTTCAACTTAATTTGATTAAAATAAATATAAGGTGATCCCCATCTAAGTTGTGACTTTTAAATTCTTATCTCATCCTAGATGGCAACCAGCAAAAGGAACTTAAATTTTGTACTTTCTGTGACCAGAATATTGAAGACGAATTTCATATTCTATTTGAAGACAAAACGTTCCGGGAGCCTAAGTAATTAACACATTTTCATATCATTCGGATATGTTTTGAGGCGGTTGGTGGCATAGCATTCAAAACTAAAACACTTATCATGTAAAATCTTATAAAAACCGAGAGTGACATCAGGTGCTTTTTCACGTATTATAACATTCTCACACTGTCATTGAGGCAAAACCAATATTGTCAAATCTGTGATGACATGATTAGAGTGACGTCATATTATGTTTCTATGATGTGGAGACGGCTATGATTTTTGAATGGAATTATTCATCGAAAGTAACAAACGATAAACGTATCCTTTATTAAAAAGTTTCAGACAGTGATTTTACTCTCTTTTTACAAAAAAGTAACTGATTGACAGCAACGAAGAAGCTGTGGAATGTACTTCATGCGTTATATTTATTCCAAAAGTCTTAGAAGTTTTAATGAGCACATTTGTAATAAAGTTTTAATTTAAACGTCCGTTATGTACAAAATATGGCGACAGTAAAATTAGTTTCAAACTTAGTCTAGTCTTTTTGTTTATTACCTTATTATCTAATTAGAACAATACAAAGTGTTTTTTTTTTTTTTTTTTGAAAAATAATATGTTAAAATGTGAAGGAATGAGTTAACGAGTCAAGAACCACCATAAGATTATTATGGCCAAGTTTGGTCGCAATTTGCCTGGTAATGAAAAAAAGATGACTTTGAATGTATTTTCAACAGGGTCCATTGATAAACTAGGCTCTTAGCTGGTGGCCATCATTAACCTCAATTTCCCCAGTAATTTCAAACTTTGAATAGAAGGTTTAAATCATATGACGGGCCCAATTGGATAGCAAAATTTCAACCTGACCTTAAGAGCTAAATTTACATTTAAACTCATTTAAAACATTGTCCGTGAAGCTTTCATTTAGAAAATGTATTCAAAGGGAGGTAACTGACACTAAGTTAAATGTTACACTTTAAGATATATCATTCTGCATAAAACAATAATATTTTTATCAAACGTTTAGTGCAGTTTCTAAAATACATATTTAAAAAATTGTCAAACAACTTTTACAGTATTATAAAATACCGAAAATGACTGTAAACCCAAAACCGATCATTATTTTTCTAAGTGATTTTCAAATTACATAATTCAATAAAATTTACATGTATGAAAAAGAACAAAAATATCACAAACATGCAGTGTTTAAACAGTTTCTACTATATATACCGGCATTTCATAATTTATCACTAACATCGAATTTAAGAGCAAAGAGCATTTTTCGTTAGCATTCTAAAATATTCAGGTCTGTTTACAATGCTCTTCTTCTCTTATCATTACAGTGGTTGGTTTTCTTTCTAAATTTGTTCGTGAAAGAGTCATTTTGTCGAAGAAAAGTTTTTCTATTTTTTCAGCTATACTGTTTTCGTCAGAATCCCTCAAAGCAGATGTAAGGCGTTGAATTTTGGACTCTGTAGTGCTGATTTCTAGTGCCGTTTTGAGAAGCTGTAAATGTCGGGATGATGTTGTCAAAGCAGAGTAATCACTCGTTATTTGTTCATACTGTGCTTTTGTCATATCTAAGTTGATGACAACTTTGAACATGGCGTCTGGACTCAGTGATTGAGCTATTGCTAGAAGTCCTTTATCTGAAAAGAATGCTGAAAAACGACAAAAAAATAATCTTAAAAAGCATTGACTATACAAACCAACACGTAAAACATTTAGTTATTTTAACAGTTATAGAAGCAGTGAAGATTAAATCAAACCCAGAATTTTTTTTTCATTTGATTTCCATGTGTCCATCAAGAATGATTGAATGATTTTAATTATATGACAATTTTTGCATTTTACATTTTTTACAAATGGAAAGCTTACTTAAAACCTTTTCGCTGTTTTAATTGTTCAAATCTGAATCTTTATTATTCAATTTCCAAAGAAATATTGCAAAGGGATTTAGGGGCTATTAAAGTGACTGCGTCGATTGCTCTTTGTTATTCCCGCAGTTTCGATGAAAGATAATAGTGCCGCAAGAAGCTTCTTTTTATATACGAATGATAATATATGTATGGTTAGGTCAGCTGCAAAGAGAGAAAGGTATATTTCGGAATGCTAACAGTGAATAAGATCTTTTCAAAAATATTGAAATCGAAACATCGAGCAGGTTGGTGAGCTTGAGTTGAATTCATACCCCTCCAGCACAATCAGCCTAGCAGTGTCCAGTCCGTCAACATCTCATCATGATTTGTGAAAAAATGTGCTGGTAAATTTGTATCTATTGTTAGGAATATAAACAAGGTACACAAGATACACAAGGTAGGTTAGACATAAGAGAGAAAGAAGACATGGTTACAAAGGTATTAATATGAGTGACAGATAATAATGTTGTAAACAGCTCCATTTATTCAAAATGAAAATATATGAATGGTATGTATATTCCCGTGTGCCCACAGTGATAATTAAGGATGTACTCTGGTATTGTAGATTTTACAGACACTTATATATGTTTTCCAAATGGAAACCTCAATTTGCAATTGTAAAACATAATGTTTACAGCCTGAAATTCTTAAATATACATAAAATAGGGCTTCACTTGAGTGTGTATTGCGGTAGCATTAGTTTTTTTTTCTAATCTTAATTTTTCAATGCTCTTACCCTATAAAATCAAAAAAAAATTCATAGTTTGCTGTACAAATTACTTAGCTACAGATGTTTTAAAGTGACCAATTTTAGCAATTTTGCTCATTTTTTTACTATTTTCATGGAATAAATCTAGCTTAGAGTATAAATCACATCCTCATATTTTCTGAAAATCTGTAAACAAGTTAAACGCGGAAAATTCATATGTTCGTTACTCTTTCTTACGCGAACTATTCCTTTTTTGCACTTTGGGTTTATATTTTGTTCTAGAATCGTCTGCATATATGTTGTATTGGGGAAAAAGCCACTGGATTTTTGATATTTGTCTTATAAAAACAATAAAAACTCATATTTTTTTTTAAAATCAGTCATGTATTGTTTGCAATATGTTGGCATCAGACTTATTATTACCGCTTTTTTTTGGGTAAATTTTCTGAATGTTTCAAAGATCAATATTTTTGGGGAATCTACATAGCAACCAAACTTCTAGAATTTCTTTCAATTATTAATAACAATTTCACCAACTGTCTTTAAAAAATATACCATTCCAATTTCGGTTGATTTCCTGAAAATGTGAAAAACTTTTTATGGAATTCAACTAAGCAACCATCTTTCTAAATTCTAATTAGATTAGAACACTGGATAACGAAAATATATATTAGATTTCCTGAACCTACGATCGCCAGTTATGTTCTGGATTTACCTAGCAATCATATATCCTTTAACTCATTCCAGTAAAAATGATAAATATCTATTTTAGAATTTCAGAAAATCTTTAAAGAATAACTTTTTGCATTCATCGTTATAAGAAAAATGCATGAAGTTTAAGAACTTAAACTTGGACAAATCTATACTACACATCAATAACTAGAGGCAAAAAAGACGAAGCTGAAAAGAAAACCAAAAGTTAAAAAGTCTGTTCATTTTGTCTATAAAGTGTTACTTTGCTAATAGGATATTTTACGAAAGGATGTGGAGTAAATGAACATGAGACAATAACACATATGTCAACTCCAACTGCATTAATTTTAAGGACTCTGTATTTGGCATGGGATACTGATGGACTAAAACATAGTTGTCAAGTCTGGGTAATGAGATGTACATTGGTTTTAGTGCAATACTAAACTTAATGAGGTAGCTCCTTAAAAGACGTGTACAGCATAACGAAATTTACAGTTTATTATGCAACTTCGGTATTTTTGTATTTCTATTCTTAAACTATTTCATTTAATCTTAAAATGTTTGTCAACATTTGGTTGAAAAAGGTATAATTTTCATTGGCCTAAATTCATTTAAACTATTTGGATAGAAACATATGATAATAGTAGTGTGGATTCTTTGTAAAGATAATGTAGTGAACTACTATTATTTCTCTTTATTGTTAATATCAGGCATACTTTTAGGTCAACATTTAAAAGAATGAAATGAAAATAAAAACTGATGCGAAAAAATCCTAAATTCTATCATTTGGTTCTAAATATGATGTTCGTGGTTATATGTGTATTGACACGTTTAACTTTAGAGAAATGATTCGGAATTACGGAAATTAACTGTATTATATGTAATTTGGATATTTTGTATCTTTCCATTGGTTATTCCAGCAAATACACAATCATGATTAGAGTAAGGATTCCTTTTATTTCGAGTATCAACCATACAATTTGACGTCATTAAAGTAAATTCTGTCAAGCTTTTGTCGCACTGCCAGTATTGTTCACCAACTACTAACTGACAATAATAATCACTGAATATTTAAAATAACGTCAAACTTTAACTTATGATATATTTTCTTGTAAAGATACTGATAATGCAAAAACAGCAAAATTATTCTGAGAGAACTTACTTTCCTCAAAATGTGTGATTCCTTTTTCCGTTGACATTCCAGATGCAGCTGTAGTTTGTCGTGTGACAGGTGCACTTCTGGCTCCAGTTGTGTTTGTTCTTAATTGAGGTTTGCCTTTGCTACTCCACGGGTCATAATGAATAGCATGAAGATCTTTTTTTGTCCCATTGTCCTCTTTAAAAGATATAATACCATAAACAGCACTCCCCATTCCCGAGTACCGTTCTACAGGAAAGCAAATAAAATTGTCGACAGCGATCGGGAAAAAGGTTAAAAAGTAATATCCCTTACCAATGTGTTTAGTTAGTGCAAACCTTCCACCGACATCTACACGTATTCTTTGATTTACTGGAAAGAAGAAGTCCGGACTGGGACACTGTCGTATAAGTTCGTAACCCATATGCCTTCGGCGTTGGCTTAAATCCTCCATGCTGTCTTTCGTAGCACATTCAAGCAGTACAGATATGCTATTCGCTTTCCTATTTCCAACAAAAAATAAAATTTTGCAACACATCTTATCGCCTATGGCTACTTCAATTTCCTCTGGCAGTAGTGTTTGAAGTTTGTCAAACATATCTGCTCGAACTTTTAAAATCACATATCTGAAAAATTAAATACATAAAAATACTTACAATATAAAAATGCTATGTTTTTCTTAGAGTGTATAAAGATCATTATCGCCAATAGTCTAGTCTCATAGCAAACGTATGATATTCAGCCCGTTAGACAATTTAAAAGAGCGTTTAACTGGAAGTTCCAAAGTTTCATGTCAAAAGTATTTTACAGCTAAATCTAATTCTAACTGTAATTATATTACTGAAATAACCATGAAAAATACCCAAGTATAAGTATTCCTCCTTTCACGACGACAGTTTCAGGTGTATTAAGTTAATTTCTATCTATTAACAGCTGAATAAGATATATCTCAAACAAAGGGGCTTTCTTATCTGATCATCTTCTTTACATTTCTGAAATTTATACTTAAACTCACTCGCTAAAATTGCTGACAGATATTGTTGGAATTCCTCTTTTCTCAACCACTTCCATATCAGTCAACCAGAAAGACCCCTTATGGGTTCTCTTGAATACACCATATTTACACGTGACATTACTTGTATCAATACCCGGCAGATCATCCACAGGAAGTTGTACATCTATGGGCTTTTGAAAGGATGAAACATTATGTCGAACAGCAAGACATTCAGAAATAGCTAAAATAAAACAATTTCTTGGATTGCTTTGTATCTTTGTTGCCATGGATTCCCTGTTGAGCGGAATAACCTTCCAAAAAAACAAATATACTTCTTCATAAGTGTGGCATCAATAGTTGGTCTGTCTAGAGCTATATGATATTAAATTAAATGATAAATGGTTTCTCAGAATTACATTTCTCTTTCCATAAATGAGAAAAAGTATTGGATCATTTTATTCGAGTATGAACAATTATAAAGATAAATTTGTCGACCCAAAATTTGAATAATTCTTGCATTAAGAAATTCAGGGATAGTGATAAACATGATAAAGTTGGCGATCTGAACAAAACTAAATTTTCTTTCTTTCCTTTTTTTGTGTGTGTGTGTGTAAAACTTTAACACTTGGAAATGAGGGAGCTGCCACCACGTCGTTTGAGAATTATAGCATTGGAACGACTCTCATCATTCATTTTTATGGCACGGGTGCCATGCGTGAAGCAGATCAAGCTTACCCCTACCCGATCACCTGATGATACCTAAGTTTTTGTAGGGGCTCACACTGCTAGTGCTTTAGTTTTGTTACGTTCATGTTTAGTTTTGTTTGTTTTGTCTTTGAAATGCTGTCTCTATTCGTGTTGAATATGAATTGCCGTGATTTTTGATTCTGGAGTTTCTCTTTCATCATTTTTGCTTCGGTATTTGCTTGCCGATGTATTTTAAGCAGAAAACTTGAAGGCAGTGAATACCTCTTACATTCGAGATTCAGTTAATTTTATGTACTTTAGGGCTAATACTATACTGTCCTTGTTAAAAAAAAGCAGCGTTCAAATTCTCATTACAGTTTTAGTAAACGAACCAGAGTTACTTTGTCCGCAGTCGAACTCTGTAACAATAAATAAATATTCTGACATACACTGAAGAGACATAAGTTCCGCACATCTACTGGTGGACTGTTAGTCCTCAAGAGTATTCATCAACCAAGTAGTCCATTACTTCCATGCCGGCCTGAAAACTACCTTATTCGAAAAATTCTATTGGATATCTCCCTCGTTGAAATTTCTGTCCATAGCTAATGGGGGTTATAACAAATTACCGTACAGAGTGGCCAAGAATCGAGGTCAATTGGACAAAAAGACAACCACCGGCAAAATTGTCGACCGCAATGGTCCTGTCTCGGTAAAGGTATATCAAAAGAAATGGTGGCTTAAACCGGTTTTATGGCTCACCAAACCTCTCCTTCCATTGGGGTAGTGTTCCAGTAGCAACTCGACAGCAATTGCCATTGAAAGGTCGTAGACAGTTAAAAAAAATGATCATCTCATTATTAGAAAGACCGGAACTTCAAATTCCAAAAGGGACTGATATCTATTAAAGAGCTATTTAATGATCATATGAAACGGAAGTTTTTAGAACTAATAGTTTTTTGTCCTCTATTAGATCGGTTTATTCTTCTGTAAATATTGGTTTACGGTGTAAGATGACCCGTTTAAGATCGATGCACGCGACCCCATCTTACACGGGTTAATGACCAACAGTTTTGTCCTCTATTAGATCGGTATATTGTATTCTTCCTTAAATGGTGGTTTACAGTGTAAGATGACCCGTGTAAGATCAATGCACGCACCCTCATCTTACACGGGTAAATGACCAACCATAAAAGTTCAATTTTGTGAGGAAATAATCGTTACTATGACTAAACGCAATAAAACACCTGACGTGCAATGTACTGAACACGAAAATAGCGACGACGTTTTTCATACGATAAAGTTTTGCAGGTGTTTCTCTTAGTATTTTACGGAAGAAATAGGAACTTGCATTCTATCAAAATTAAATATCGGGATATCTTTCACTTGTGTAAGAGATTATACGTCTCTTGCTCTCGTGTCACTACGCTCAACTCTAGAAAAGACGAAATTTCTTTCACGCATGAAAGATATCCCGATCATTAATCTGATCTTATGCAAGATCTTATTATTCTGAATGATTTGATTTTTATTTGCAGTTAAGAGACCAAAGTTATCGAAATGGCCACCTGCAAGTAAAATTACAGTAGATCCTTAGTTAGTTATTCAAATACAACGAACGAATACAGGGATATTAGTATGAAAAGGAAAGGAAATAGGGTAAATGTCAAGGAGACAACATCCCATATCCAGGTTAAAACAACCCAAAACAATGTTTTCCTACCTTTTAAATGCGGTGTTTATTCCAAAAACAAAGATCCACTCATACAATATAAACTCTAAGAGACGTCCCCTTGTAATAGATTATGTTTTGCAGGGACAAGATATGCCAACATAAGTAATATTGTCCCCTGGTTAATGTTTAAAAGAGTATATTTCCACATAATTGCAAATAGCAGTTTCTTAAGCTGTTGAAATACAAACATTTTTTTGTGTTTACGTAGTATTCTCAATGAGAAAAACCTGTAGATCATTGTCAAAACGTCTGGAACCACCGATAGCACTTCTCATAAGAAAGTATTGTGTCAGCTATCAACAACCACCGATTACACTTCTCATTGGGAAGTAACATACTGGCTACCAATAACACTTCTCATAAGAAGTAACATGACAGCCATGTGCATGCACACTGATAGTACTTCTTATAAGGAACTGACTTATCTGCTATGTGCAACCATCGATAACACTTCGCATAAGGAAGTAACATGACAGCTATATACAACCACTGATAGCACTTCTCATAAGAAGTAACACGATAGCTTTGTGCAAACGCCAATAACACTTCCCATAAGGAAGTAACATTTCAGCAATATACATCCATCGATAGCACTTCTCATAAGGAAGTAACAAATCAGCCATGAATAATCACTGATACCACTTCTCATAAGGAAGTAACATTTCCGCTATGTACAATCATTGATAGCACTTTTCGTAAGGAAGTAACATATCAGCTATGAGCAACCACCGATAACACACCTCATCAAGAAGTAACCTGACGGCTTTTTAACCCCCGATAGCACTTCTCATAATGAAGTAGCATATCATGTACAACCACCGATAGCACTTCTCATAATGAAGTAGCATATCAGCTATGTACAAACACAGATAGCACTTCTCACAAGGAAGTTACATATCAACAATAAACATCCACCGTATGAGGTAACCCATGAACACCTAAGTACTGGCACTGATAACTGAATTCCATGAACCTGGTGATATCAACACTTCAGGCATATTGATTTTTATTTGACATTCTTGTCGGTAGGCTTGACGGGAGACGAAAGGTTTTTTCCCGCATATGAGGCTTTGGGTTTGGGTAAACTTAAACCAGCTTTACCCTACCACCGGTTTTCGCATGTGCCGGTAGCAAGTCCGGCTGTCCTGGGTTCCTATCGTTGATCACGTTTGTCTTTTGTCTTGTTTGTGTTTTTCCTGTGTACATTGTGGCATGTGATTGTAATTTTTAGCCATTGTGGATGTTTTCTGTTATCCACTAATTCACATTTATATAACAAATCATTTTTGTATAAACTGCTTCAATACCTTTAAATACACATCATGACACACACTCCACGAAATAACAGCATTTATGGAAGCTACCAACTTCTGTTTATAAAAGTTTTGATGCAGTAGAACGCATTATTCAGGCATTATAAATGTTTATATATTGCACAAAATGCCATTTTGCTGATTTATCTACAATTTTCAAATTACAGTTAAGTTCGAATGTTATAATAAAATGCAAGGGTTAAACTCATTTAGGATCTTATTCTTTGTTCTGTATCGAAATAAATTTTGAAGATCCGCTTCACCGCATCAAAGTTTGCAAAGCACTGTTTCCTTATTTGCTCATGCAGTACACGCAAAGCGTCAACAATTGAATTATATGATCTTATATCGGTATGAATGTAAACAAAGTATGTTGATCAATTAGAATACTTTAATATATGTTAAGAAGTTTCGATTGGTCGTTATGCATATTATAACAGTATAGTCTTCAAATGGACGAACCTCTTCCGTTTCCCGTTAACTGAGACAAAGCCGACTCCATTAATTCCAACTAAATGTTAAAGTTATCTGTCACAAAATATGTGGCAGTAAAAGTTTGGAGTTATTTCATTATCTTTCATTTCTTACCTTGAAATCAATATTTTCATTCTTAGATACAGCACCCATTGGAAAATCAGCCTTGATCCTGTTATCTGCCTCGGAAACAAACTCATATCCGTCTGGTGTGACGATATGTTGCTCTTTCCTTGGGTTTGAAATAATGCAAAACGATTCGATCTGATTACAGTTGAAAGTCACTAACCCTTCCTAGAAAAGACAATAACTTCTGTGCTGTCATGATTTAACTAGATTTAATACCTTATAACAAGGTTTTATCTTATTCGTGAATACATATTTTTTTTACTGTTTTCAAATTTATTTAGAACAGGACAGTCTATTGCACCACCAAGTAACTATTGCACTCCGATGGCCTTTTTTTGTATCAAATCAAAGCAGAAAGGTGATTGTGATTTAGCAGATTATTGCAATTATTGACAGCATTTCATAATTGACTCGAACCTACAAACTTTGAAATTCTATTTTGAAATTCTGTCTCATTTTTTGGTCTTCAAAATTTTGCATTTAAGAAGCATAAAGTTTCGAAAATTCAAATAAATTTACTATGATTACGGCATTTATTTGTTTATTAATTAAACTTATGAAAGAAAATGATATGCAGTAAATGTCATGCAGAAAATAGCATCAAGTTGATTAGGATTAATCTTGTTTAAATTTAGAATAAACCAGATAAACTTGACAAATGCTGAAAATTTTAGTGATTTGAAGTAGGTGTACACAAAACAAAATAAAAAGATTGTAGTAAATTTCAATTTTCAGGCGCACATTTGGGAACCTCTATATTTTAAGATAAACACAGACAAAACATTTCAGGTGAAAAGTCAATACCCAAAAATTGGATTAATACCTTAAAGGAAGAAAAGTCATTCAAAAGTACAGTTAATATACAGAAAGATAAAAAAATATTGGGGTGGAAATTATATTGATCCATTAGTTTTGGCAAATGCAGATTTTTACATGAAACTCATAAGTCCTAAAATAAGCAAACCTATAGGCATCTGCATTTGGGAAAGATTTTTGTCAACTTAATAGTTTCATTTTCAAATATTTAGAAGAAAATAAATTAAAAATTTTTAGATGGAAATTATTGCAAAATATATTACCTACCAAAGTTTTATTGTATAAAGGGAAAATTTCATCTGAAAATCTTTGTAATTATTGCAATGAAAAAGAAGATTATT
>MJUU01046459.1:0-16469 GCA_002080025.1 Modiolus philippinarum | reverse complement strand
AATTTTAGTCTATTGTCTATATAATTTTGCTATATCATCTGATTACATACCCTGGGTAATCAGGTAGATTTCACAGGGTTGCTTAGTGAGGCACTTGGACTCTCTAAGTACTATTGTTAACAAGTATTTTTGTGAATAAAATAATGTTGCTTGAAAAAAAAAGAACGTGAATATAAATGTACATGATTATCTAAAATGGACAAATTATGTTATAAAACAGTTATTAAAAGTGTAGGATGCAATAGACCAGAAATTTGCCCTTTATTAATTGAGAAAACCAAGTGCTCTATTGCACTCGGTCGTTTGCCTCGTCCATTGAACGCTTTGCAATTCTCATTAACTCAGGACAAATATCATGGTCTATTGCATCCTACCCATTTACTAACTGTATATAATCGGAAAGATTTTTTCTAAACCGGACTATTACTCATAATGTTGGGAAAACTTCTTACAGACTTTACATTCTAGACTTTTTCGCAAATAAAATAATACCTCATCCTTGAATATTTTGAGAATATTAGAAAAATTGTGTAAAAATAGCAAAATTAAAATCCTAGACCCTGTATTACTCCTCCGACAAAGTACAACAAAGATATACAAGTAGTTTAAGTAGCCAATCGATTATATTTGCTTTTCAGAGTAAAATTATTTTTACAGTAGGGTCTATTCTTGAACCCGGCCTTGTACTCCTTGTCATATTTGGTGGAACATCATGACGAATTAAACAATCTTTGTTTTAAATCCAGTCTCAGTTTCAGTGCATATTTTTCACCATAGCAGTTAAGCATCAAAACTATGTTTTCCCTTATCAAGTATAATCAGAATGAAATAAGCAATTGTTGTCAAGACAATTCTTTCCTGTTAAGTTTGATTTCATAAATTTTACTTGCTTGTTTAGTTATATGTTATTTTATTTTCTCAATTGTCATAAACTTGTCTATTAGTTTAATGGCATTATCATAATTGAATATGAATTCGTTTAATTTACGTAAATCTGAGATATATTGCCAATAGAACCAAACATTAAACTTGATCCACATTGGTGGCAATATTTTTTTCACTGAATGGGAACGAAATGACCAATTTTGTTCAGGATTTGAACATTTTGCTCCTGTTATGTCCGTTTTAATTTCAGGAGAATTGATCAAAGTATGTTTTCCCAATAGGTCATATGAAAAACAACGTTCAACGCTGGGGGTCATGTTTGTTGACAAATATGAACAGAATTATCACTCTTTGTACAGGTTCTTGTTAGTTAAAACATGGTTTTACCCCCTCTGCCATTGTAGCTCAGATTTTTAGACTAATTGTTTCAAACTGTTTCAATTCATTCAGAGAATACGATCAAAGTTTGTTTTCCCATAGGTTTTATGTTTTATGTTCGAGTTGTCCGAGTTGTCTTCTGATTTCTTCAAAATGTGCAATCTTTGTTTAAGGACCCTTTATATATCATTCCTGTCTTTTTTCAATGGCTTAAAACGAAATGACCAAGATTGTAAAGAGGTTTCTATATATTATGCCTTACATTTTTGGTTAAGTTTTGGCAAAATGTTAAAAATGTACATTCTTCTCTTTTTTAGAAAAGATTTACCGCACTTACTTTGTGTTGATACATTGTATCGATTATCTCCCATTGTTTACCATGCCTACCTTGTGTTGATATATTGTATCGATTATTTACCATTGTTTACCATACTTACCTTGTGTTGATATATTGTATCGATTATCTCCCATTGCTTTCGGAACTTGATGTGTGCTTTAAATTTAAGACAAAGACCATTCATATGGCTCAGTTCTGGGATATGCACTTTAACTGTAATATTGCTTGGATCAATATTCGGGTAAAACAGTGGTTGTTTATGATTCCCTTTTGTATCTTCATTTAGTCCATTTTTGTAGATGTGAAAGATATCTGTCCTGAATCGTTGTTGGTGTGAGAAATTAAACTGTTTCAAAAACGCACTTCGTTCATCTGCATTCCACACAACTGATTCAACATGATAATCTTCTGGCATTAGGTAAGAAGGTAATATTATTTCTATTCCGTTCCCAGCATTTTTTGTAACATATACACTCCTATAAATAACGATTTGAAATTAGAATACATACACAAAGTTTTTTTTTCGCACATTGATTATATTTTCTTAATATGTTACGAAAGGATATTCAGTAAATGAACATGAGACCATAACACATATGTTAGCACAAACTGCAATTAATTCTAATGAGGTGCATTGCTCAAGTAAGTCAACTACAATGCACAAATGGATATTAGGCTCTGAAATAGGCAATGTACAAAAATTTATCAACTTCCAAAGATATTTGATATATTTTAAGTCATAAAAACAGCTAATGGGCAGTGAAGGAAACTCTAGCGAAAACAATTTCCCGCCAAAATTTCGACTTGTTATACATAACACAAAATCTTATATTGATATCATATTTACATATTGCCTAAATACTGTGGAAATACTTTAATTCGTCGACATCAACTTTCGTGGTTTTCATAAATATCATTGTTTCGTGAGTATTTAAATTCGTGGTTTCAAATTCTGTGCATTAAATCTCTGAGAAAAAATGCGTTTCGTCGAGATTAATAATCTTTGAAAAAGATCAAAACATTAAAAAACGGTCTTCATTTACTCAGACATTGTTTTATGATGATATGATCAAAACACTTGACTAGTACATGTAGCAATGGTACATGTAGCAATGTTGCTTCAAACGTCTTCTATAAAAGTTTTTACAATACAATATTACTTAACATTTTTTTGATATAATTCAGATGATTGTAACAAACTAACTTTCTTATTTCAGAAACTTCTTCTGTTCTCGTCAGAATGCTGCTTTCGATCGTCCTGAAATTCAAATCAGGATACACAATTAGAAGACCAAATCAATTATATTAGTTGAAATTATTTCAAACCTAGTCTAAAAACAACCACATGTCTAAAGTAAAGGTTGTTTTGAAAATAAAGCTGGTTTGCTTAACTACCTTTAAACAGGAATGGAAAACACTGGTTGTCAATGTCTACTGTCTTTTTTCTCATTATCGTCTTTATTCTGATAACCCTCAAAAATAAAATTTAAAATAACAATGTGTTCCGAATAATAAAAAATTAATACACCTGCAGAAACAAAATTTACAATTACTTTGGTATTTTGATAGTCCTCAGGGATATCCATCATACCAGTGGACATTATGCCCGATTACCAATTCCATTTGGAAACTCGTAATATTTAATTGTTTTTTTGAATTTTGTGTAAAACTAAAGAGTGTCTCCGTCGTGCATAGCTCTGTCCCTACCTGATTTTGGCTTTAGATCCTAGGGTAATTTGTTCTCTTTCAACCTTTTTTTTATTAATGGACTTGCAATATTTTGTTTTGTTCTCCACTGATGACACATAAGTTGTCAAAATGACAATAAAACGCAGAAGCAAATTTACAGTAGCTTCGATAATTTTTATTATTATTATTATTATTTTATTTTTATATTTTTATAAATATACTGCATGATACATTATGTAGTATCGGGACTAGAGTATATATATATAGAAAGCTAATTAATGCTCCACAATATATTTAATCTCTGCAATTACTTAAATAATTGTTATTACTCTGTATTTGAAGTGTGTACAACTTGTAACATTTTGGATTGTGTTGTAGCTGTATCGCAAATGAAATATTATACTACTTGACTACTAGTTTAAGATTACATATAAAGCAAGTTATTAACATTTGATGTAATAATCAATCTCAAAATCACCATAGATGAGATCTTGTGTTTCATCGAAGCCTACCAAGATAAATTTGTTGCTTTGTGGTTATTTTTAGAAATAACTATGTGAAGAAGGGAGAAACATTTACAAAGCCATCACCTGTTCTCACTATTGTGCTTTTTGGTGCCTTGTTTGACTTTTACTTCTTTCTTTCTTTGCCTAAAATTGAAAATGTTTCTGCTTATCAAATACATCTTCAAATAAGGATAAATAGTAAAGACCAATTAGGAATCATTTTGGAAACCTTGTGTCTTGTCTTATCCTTATTGTTTCATTGAACAACTACAATATGAATAAACTAAACACTTTTGAAGAATCTAATACCTTAACGGTAATCAAAAATCACATATCAATTGAAAGTCAATGAGAACATTGACATGTCTCAACCTATGACATGTGCTCCTAGTTTCTATTCACTTACTGGATCTTTACTTTCATCATGCATTTAATTCATCTTTTATGTCGAGTTATATGCACATATTCACAAGTCGAGTAGTTCAGAACTTCTGTGGTAGCCCTAAAACCGATGTTTGGAAACTTACAATACTAGTATCTAAATTAGAAAATTATGCTCAAGCTCTGTACTTAGCTGAGTTTGGCTTACTACTTGGAACCTTTTGATTATTTGTTCTCGATCAGCTTTTGTATGCCTTTCGATTTTTGAATTTAAAATGTTTTGATTTTATCTGCACTTTTTAGACATAAATTGTCGAAATAGCCAAATGCAGAAAGTAAATTTTCAGTAACTTCGGTATTGTGTTTTGAATTACTAATCGAAAGATCTTTTTTAATTGAAGTTGAAAGTTTTGAGTAAAGACCGGTATTCTCAGTAATTTTCAATTATTTTATTTGTGAATATTATAGCTATGAGTGTCAAGATATCACTTATATACAATGATTTGGAAGCATATAGTTATAGTTAATTTCGTATTAAACATTGGATGAGACGAATTTGTTCACGGTATTTTTTATCATCTATTTTTTTTTTTTCGCATCACTTACAGACTACTTCATTTATTTATTAAGTCACTACAGTTACATTGCAAATATCATTTTCAATATGTTTTGTTTCGTTTCTCCACCAAAGAGTGTTTTCTGCTGGCAACGTTTTTCTTTTCATATGTCAATTGTGTTCTTTTTTTTCATTATTTATGTACACATGTAGTTTCTACTGTTGATTTTTTGATAAGACCACTTCTTTGGCCCGGAATTTTGTAGAGAAATTTTAAAGTGCCGTTTTGCCTTATTTAAATGGAAATATCATTAATAACCCAAAGAATGTCAAGTTTATACTAAGCAATGTTAGAACCGTTTTTGTACTTTTTAACNTATCATCTACTTTTTTTTTTTTTTCGCATCACTTACAGACTACTTCATTTATTTATTAAGTCACTACATTTACATTGCAAATATCATTTTCAATATGTTTTGTTTCGTTTCTCTACCAAAGGGTGTTTTCTGCTGGCAACGTTTTTCTTTTCATATGTCAATTGTGTTCTTTTTTCATTATTTATGTACACATGTAGTTTCTACTGTTGATTTTTTGATAAGACCACTTCTTTAGCCCGGAAGTTAGTAGAGAAATTTTAAAGTGCCGTTTTGCCTTATTTAAATGGAAATATCATTAATAACCCAAAGAATGTCAAGTTTATACTAAGCAATGTTAGAACCGTTTTTGTACTTTTTAACAATGGAATTGTAATGACCAGAGCTTCATTTATCCTCTTTAATGATGCAAAATTAATAACTTGATTTACGATACCGTGTTTAAAGTAAGTTTTACTAGTTTTACATTTTTCATCAATAAAATATAACAATTAAAGAACAGGAACATTAAAGTTCCATATTAAAAAATTTATAACAAAAAAGTTGGTTTATTATAAAAAAAAAAAAATGGCTGTTACAAAGGCGCTTTAGACCTTTATATTCCACATGTTCTAGTTCTGCTCAATTTAGTGTAACAATTCTGATTTTCATTTTAAAAAAAAAAACTATAAAGTAACAACGTGTTAAATCAAGCTATTTTATTTTTACATTCTGTGTAGAATTTGAAGTACAAAGTAGATAAATGTGAGGACTGAATACTAATGAGCTCTTTATTTCTGGTTTAAAGGTATTAGTCTTTGACTGAAAAAATCAAAATTTGTATCGCAGCTGAGAGCCACTTTTTGCAATTTATGACGCTTAACCCCAAAATCACTATTCCATTATTGTTCAATATTTGATTCAGTGTTAAAAATCAAATCGTACCTCGTCCTTGCGTACACTAAACTAACATATAATTACCTTCGATCCTCCGAATTTAGTCTCGGCGTAGCTTTATTTTGCGTAGCTTTAATTCTACTGGTTCTGTCAAGTACAAAGAAACTATACCATAAGTAATTTTCAACTTTTGAAGTCTTGGTTTATAATTGCATTTAGAGTTATATAGTATGTATATGGGGAAGGTGCAAAGCGAGCGAAGAATAAACAAGAGGAAACTCAAGAGCCAGTATCAGTAACCTAGTCCCTAGTTGATATAGATTGTATTTTCAGAGATCTAAACGACTTGTCCCTTAGGGTCAAACGTTAAACTTTTTTCCCTGGTGTTTGCCATCTTTGATTGGGTAGGAGACCTCCCAAAGATTCTTGTCATTATGTTTGATTCCAATTTGCTAAGTGGTTTCAGATACCAAAATCTTTTAATGTGTTTCCAAAGGGTCAAATATTAAATTATGTGCCCCGCTGGTGGCCATCTTTGATTGGTGGTAGCCACTTCCCGGCACCGGCAAAAACATGAGATACCTGCAAATGTTTGTACCAATGCTTGGCATTACTAGTATTTGAATTTTATTTCGAAGTGACCTTTAGATATTGGAATGTACTATTCAAAAGAGTAGCACAAACAGCATTTCATTAGGAAGTTGAAAAAGTGTGGAGTCCTCCTAGACTGCTGATTGAAATACACTGAAACTTTGGCAGAATGTTCAGTGCATAATGCAATTGTGCACAAGCTATTTTAAGTTTTATTAAATTTTTATAGGGGTTCACATTGCTAGTGCTTCAGTTTTGTGGCGTTCTTGTTCATTTTTGTTTATTTGTTATTTCTTTGTCATACTGTCTCAATTCGTGTTGCTGTGAATTGCCGTGATTTTGGATTTATGATTTTAGAATTTCCCTTTCCTCGTTCTTGCTTCGGTATTCGTTTGCCGGTGTATCCATCCGCCATACAAATACACATTTTGCGGCAATAACTCCATCCAGACTCCTAAAGAAAATACAATAAAATTTTCGCAGATTCTTCCATGCAAAATGATATTGTGCACCTTGCTACTTTAAATTTGGAATCTAATGAATAACAAAATACCGAAGTTACTGTTAATTTAGTTTCTGCATATGCGCATTTCGACAAATAATGTCTCTTCAGTGCAGATCAAATCAAAACATTATTATTTACTATGGGGAAACCCCATAATAAATTATGGGGTTTCCAATTGTAAAACATGTACTTGCATTATTTTTAAATGGGGGTACCTATTTTTGTGGCGACAACTCCTCCTATACCGCAGATTGAAATGCACCAACTATTTAAAGTAGATAGACACTGTTGCGCTGCGCAATTCAATCGCGCATTAGAAAAATGAAGAGTCGGATACGGGTTGGTGTTGTTTTTGGGCCGGAACAGTAATTTGACATCTTTTCCTTTGTGACGTCATAATTGAATGACAGTTGTTAAACGTCATATTTCATTTACTTTGCTGCGAATTAACTCCTTTTTTTCCTGTAAATAATGTTAAATACGGGAACTTTATAAAATATCTCCGTTAAAAGCATGATGACGTATACATTTTTATTGTTACCAATAAATTAAATCATAAACTATCTTTCCATAAAAATACATCAAATTCTCATGGATAAAAAGTTTCTATTAAGCTAAAAATTGTCTTTCCATACTTTCCCCGTGCATTCTATGTAGATTTAGGGCAAAAATAGATAAAATGAGCAAACTTTGATCTCAATTCTAGAAAAAGCAAGCATGGTGACCCACAGTTTTTATTGCAGATTTCGGGTAAGTAGGATTGGTTCTTCAGTTGTGCCGACTTACAACAAAATCTCATGGATATGAATATTACTGCATGTCTATCTACCTTAAGAATTTCTTTTTTCTATAGAAAAACATGTACTTAGCCATATTATTGATTTGGGGGTACCTATATAAATCCTGAAGCTTTAAAAGAATGTCTTTGTGCACCATCTATTTTAAAAGATGAATCTGTCAATTGTCTTATTGTTGAATTGGTTTACATTTCTTGTGGCGACAACTCCACCTAGATCGCACAGTGCAATTATCTGAAATCTCATAAATTGTTCAGTGCATATTGACCTGCTGTATTTTTTGATTTAAGATTAATGTTATGGGAGATTTTTCTGTTATGAAGAGAAGATTTGAAATTTTCACTTCTACGATCTATTTATTGCCATTAAAAAAAGACCCATTTATTGCACGGTCTATTTATAGCTATTCAAATACCCCTTTTAACCATTGCATAACTGCATGTTTGCAAATAACAAAATACAGAAGTTACTGTAAATTTAGTTTCTGCATATGGCCATTTCAACATCTTATTTCTCTTCAGTGCAGATAAAATCTAAAAATTAAGAAGACTATAAACTCAAAAATGTTAAAAAACTGATAGAGAACAAATAACCAAACATGATCTACTAGTAAATAGAAAGCCAAAATAAACTAAGGACAGAGCTTTGCATACGGGAGATGCTCCTTAGTTTTCAAAAAAGTTTACAAAAATTTAGATATTGCAAATTTCAATTTACACCGATGTACTGACTACTGGGCTTGTGAATACCCTTGGGGACTCACTGTCCACCAGCAGTGGCATCGACCTTGTGGTAACTAATAGCTAAATACCGAAGTCAGTGTAAAAGTTTTTGCATTTTGGCCATTTCGACAACTTATGTCTCTTCAGTGTGGATGAAATCTAAAAAATTTCAAGTAAGAACAGTAATGTACCGGGTACATGCTTAAACAAATAATTCTAAGAGTTATTGCTACATTACGTTACATTTACACTCTGTAGGTCATACTTGTAAAGGAGGCTAACTCCTGATGTTGTTTATATCAATGATTTCTTGAAACCTATTTTAATTTACTAAGCATTGTAGACTTAATGAAATTGTAAAAAGAGATATATAGGTCCGTGTGTTTCTTACCGAAATAAAAGACATTCAGAAATTTGGCGGGAAATGTTTTCTCTAGATTTTCCCTTAATTCAACATGAGGAAAATTCTTTGTCTGAAAGCTATGAAGTTATATCAAGAAGTTTATGAAAACTTGTCAGGTGTCTTTACTTGACCTATAGAAGACTTTCATGAATTAAAAAGAGGAGGTCCGCGTGCAAAATTCTTTAAGCCAGTGAACTGGAGTTTCGTCAACTTATTTCTCTTCACTGTAGATCGAAAAATCAGGAAATGGTATGTAGATAAACATCACTTAAAACAAACATTTACAGGAGAAAAACTATTTTAATAACAAATCAGAGCTTATTATGTGTTTTTACAAAAGTGATGTGACATACGAAAATGTTTAAATAGTCATGGAATAGAATTAGGTATTTGTGCACTTTTATATTTTTAAATTTGAAAAAAAAATAATTAAATAGAATTGCTTCTATTGTGACATAGGTATATAATAACTAACCTTTCAGTGCTAAGGCTTTCTTTTTTCTTCTTTCCATCCTTCGTTCCATCCTTTTGTCTAATGATATGTGATACTGCAGGAGATTGCTCATAGCTGAAAATAATACAAATATAAATCTACCTGTAAAGCCGCTCTTACACTACACCGTATAACACAAACGTATGAGGAACGGATGAAAATCATTTTTGTACGGTTGTAAATATTTTGTTCGATCACGAATTACAATGAAAACGCACAATAACCGGAGGTATACAGTCAGTAAAACCGTACATGCGCAGTGTTGGCACTGAATAAACCGAATATTCGCACCAAACTGACACCGGAACCCTACAGGACGAGCACCGAATAAAGCGTATTTATAACATTAACATACCGGACGAGTACCGAATAAAACGGAGTACCGTACGAGCACCGAATAAAAACGTATTATAGGTTTTATGTAAAACTTTCGATTTAAAAAAAACATACCTCTGTCTGTTGATCGCTCAACACTACTTGTTTTACACAAATAATCGTTACGGTGTGCTTGACCAATAAAATTCATTTTATCAAAAATTTCACCGAATAGAAAAGTACGAGAATGACGAACAAAAAAAACACTGTTTGGTTACAGAACCTTCTTCAACAACGACCAAAGGCAAAAATGCCAGTGTTGATACTCAAGACCAAGATCGGGTTAAATTTATAGTCTCTTTAGTATCGGATACTGCTTAGTAACGTTTTTAAACGGCGAGAAAACAGACAATGTTTTGATTTTGATGTTTTGGGTATATGTCAGAATAATGTTACAATTCCTATCATTTCTTGTGATTTTTAGCTGTTTTCTCTTTTATTATTATTTTTATATGTTATACTTCTGTGCTTATTACTTTTTAATTGTGGCCTATTTTAACGATTCTGATTTTGTTTATTTCATGTTTATTTTGGCTTTTTTATAAACTTGTTTTATTCGGTGCTTGTCCGGTTGGTTTCCGCTGTAAGTCCGTTATTTCTTCGGGAAAAGTCCGTTTCACCAATTTAATCTACCGTACATGAACGGATGCAAGACGGATAAGTAACGAACGGATAACGTATATACAACGCATGAGAACCGCACAAAACGTAAACGTAAGCGTACATTCAACGGACATTTTGTGCGGTATATGTCCGTTCCAAGTTCTGAACATGTTCAAAATTTTTACCGTACTTGTACCGTATTCCCCGGATAAAATTGGACGACAAACGTATATGAACGGAGACAAAAGGATATAATTTATTTTTATGCGTTCTGTGTTCGTTTGTGTTATACGGTGAAGTTTTAGAGGGGCTTAATATGTTTTGAAGACTTCGCGTCAAGTAATATGTATATAGATATGTAAAATGCCGTTGCCATTTTCCTCTCCTTTAACTAGTATCAGTTCTAAAGCTTTACATTTAGATCATATTGGTTATTTGTTCTCTATCAGTTTTTTAACGTCTATGAGTTTCTGGTCTTCCAAACGTTTAGATTTTATCTGCACTGCAGAGACATAAGTTGTCGAAATGCGCATATGCAGAAAATAAATTCACAGCAACTTCGGTATTTAGTTATTTTTAACGAAATTGCAAAAATAAATATTTTTTATACATATCCAGAAATGAAGGTCAGTTTTTTTTTCTCATCTTTAGAAAAGCTGAACTCGTCAAAACACTACTGTAAAACAAGGATAATTTGGTATATTTCTTTTTTCAAACTCACATTGACCGTATGATGTATTCAAGTCAAACCAAAACGTCAATCGTGAGTACCATTCAAAAAGCCTTTGCCGATTAAAAAAAATTGTTGTATTAGGTTATAAATCCACATTTTCTTCAAAAACCAATTTAAAAGGAAAATATGCTACGATGAAAAACAGGTGTGCAGTATGCTTGATTTTCTAATTGATAATATATTTGCCACATTTGGAGGTGTTATACATCAACAGCAAGTTGGCATTCCAATGGACACTCTACTCGCAGACTTGTTTTTATATTCTTACGAGACTGAATTTCTTCAGAGGTTCATAAATGATCATTAAATAAAAGATGTTAGATCCTTTAACCTCACTTATAGATATCTCACTGATGTTCATGCAACTTTTGCTAAATTGACCCAATTAATATATTCGCCAGAACTAGATATAAAGGAAACGACAGAAACCACCAGATCTACATCTTTTTGGACTTGCATCTCAAATTTGACGAAAATGGTCGTCTCAGTACTAAAATTTACGACAGAAGGGAGACTTTAAAAAATTATCAATTTCCCTAACATGGACAGTAATATTCCAGCTTCTCCAGCTTACGGGGTGTATGTTTAACAGCTTATTTGTTACGCGAGAGCTAGCAAAACTTATACAGACTTTCTCATTAGACATAATTATCTCCGTGACCGCCTTATTAATCAAGACTTCAAAAAAAATTCCGTCTCATACGATCCTCAAAAAAGTTCTTTGATAGATATCAGTCTCTTGTGGAAAAATTTGAAGTTTCGATCCGAACTCTGATTCAAGATTCTCTCTTTACTTAATACTGGAAAAATCATCTCTTTTAACTGTCTACGACCTTTCAATGACAATTGCTGTTGAGTTACCACAGGACACTACCGCAATGGAAGGGGAGGTTTGGCTAGCCATTAAAACAGTTTAACCCATCATTTCTTTTGAAATGCCTGTACCATTTTCATACAGTTTTTTAAATCGATGCGTATTATAATTCTGTGGTAACCTTGAGACTGTATAAATAAGGTTTGTTGTGACAACTGATGTCTTATTTATGTCCTCGCAACTTTTGTAGGTAAAATTGGAAAACGAAGAAGGAAATTGTGACGTTTTAAAACAATTTTCACAAAATATTTATAAAGACTCACTAAATACCGAAGTTACTGTGAATTAGTTTTTGCATATGCGCATTTCG
The DNA here is from genome assembly GCA_002080025.1 of Modiolus philippinarum. Taxonomy (NCBI): domain Eukaryota; kingdom Metazoa; phylum Mollusca; class Bivalvia; order Mytilida; family Modiolidae; genus Modiolus; species Modiolus philippinarum. The sequence continues at coordinate 4,081 of MJUU01046459.1, read as the reverse complement.
ACATTTTATGTATCTTCAGTGCAGATAAAATCTTTTAAAAGGGCCAAGGAAACTCTAAATTATATTCTAGGCCGATCTGATACGATTCGTGTGATTTAATATTGAGTGTCCTATCAAAATACATAAGTAATTTTTTGTTTAACGTCTGATCACATAACAAAACACATAAGCTCTGTAGACCTTTAAAACCGAATAAACATCTTGAATTGTTTCAATTTTGTTTGGTCTCGCAATTGATTACGAAGACTATTCCAGATCTTAGGGGTTGTATACCTATAGGATTAAAGGCCATACCTAATGGCTTCAACTCTTGGTATTTCTGTAGTGTTCTTTGGCCTGAAGAGAAATATTTTTCAAAGAGAAATATTTTTCAAAGTTATCAATCCTTGAATAAAACCAAGGCTATCGCCATCTAAAATTTTGAATGTTTCCAAAGCTATTGATCTCAAGTGTTTTATCTTAAAGGGTGGTTATTTATAAGTATTTTAATATTATAAATGAAACGTAGATCTATTTCTGAAGTTTTCTCAATTTCATAAGTGTAACATACTGAACAAAATTGCAATATTAAAGGGCAATAACTTCGATTAGGCATGATAATGAAAATCAAAATAGATTTCAACTTAAAAGTAATGTGTTAAACTCTTTTATATATTACTGAGACAGTTAAGATAGTGCCCAATACGATTTGGGACATTAAAGTTGGTTCGCAGTCTTCTTACACATATTTTTTATATGACAATTAAAAAAAATCATGATATCTTTGGTAAGCCTACTAGTTTTTTACTTTTTCATATTCAATAACGAAATTCCCACCTTCATCAAAATTTAAATAGAAATCGTTTGCCTTTTCCCCACTTCCTATACCCTAAAACTTTGCAAGATTTGCCTTCATTTTATTTATATGAAACCAATTAATAAGTGCTTTATTGTCATCTTCAAGAGCATACTTTAGAATTTTTGGATCATAATGAGAGTAAGATGTGTTATTATCATCAGCATAGTTATAGAGGGTTTAGCGATGAATTCCGCTCAAACCGGTGCTATGGGTCGTCTTGAGCTTACTATGAAGTATGAGCATAGCTCAATGTTGAAGAACTCATGGTGACTTCAAGATGAAGAACAACAATGAAAGCGTTGTTCCATCGCTTGGTAAATAATTTATTTGAAGAAACTTTGTCTCATGTACATTTACTCCATATCGTTTCATTGTTTATTGAAAGCTTAGTAAAAGCGAAAATATAATTTATAAAGATATCAAACATTAAGGATCCAAGGTAAGAATCTTGAGGTTGCCTTTAAAGATATTTTGAATAAATTGACGTTGTCCCAATTTAACACGTTGATTTCTATATATCTTTTAAGCAAGTTTACATCAATAGTGATTCAGTTTCAATAGCTACAAATCATGGAACAAAAAATCAAAAGCTGAAATAAATCCATAAATATGACACCAACGTACTTTTAACTATCCACACCCTCTTTCCATTTCCCTGCACGTGGTCTGCAAGCAATTTCTTTTCGCAAATATGGCTGTTTTTCGTTACTCTGCCTATTAATGCAATAGGAAGCCTTCACTGAATCATCGCTGGTATGGCTACCACAAACCCGAATTTGATCTACACATTATAACATGCAAATGTACAAGCCGACACTGATTTCTGGCTATACACGCACTGAAGTATCATAAGTAGTCGAAATGGCCAGGTGCAGAAAATACTGTTATTGAGTTGTTTATTTGCAAACTGACATGACTTTATCAAGGAAGCATTAGTAATAAAACTGGCCCTCTTTACAAATAAATTTAAACTGAGTCTGTAGGTATCATACTAAGTCAACAGCAACATAAAAACAAACATGAACTATCGATGATAGATTTTAAATGTTACTAAATACTTTTAAAAATATCTTAACATCTTTCATTGAGTCTCCCATGTGTCCTCTGTTTGCGTTCCGCTTTTTTATCGTATAATTTAAGAAATGAAATATTACTTACACATCGTCCTGCTGTACTTCCTGAGGTTTTTCCTCGATACATCCTGAAGCACATTCAGTCCTACAAGATAAAGTCGAGTGTTTCTTACTGTTCTTTTTTTTATGATAGCTAAGGGGATAATGGAATTTAAGACTGAGATGAAATTAGGTAATCCTTTTGTCAAAAAAGACTCCGAACTTGGTTCTGAATGTTTATGTGGATTTGTAACGACACTAGCTTTTTATGGCCAAGTCAAGAATTGCATTATTCTCCGAAACAGGGGTTTGCAGCCCTTCCTATGTCAGATTATTTGTAGCTGAATTGCCAATTACTGAAGTTCTTGCCAGTTCTAGTAAAACGTTGTGTTTCTTGGTCAAACCTTCAAACGGAAATAACTCCTACATCGGACAAACCATTCGACCATCCTCGGCTAATTCCGGTATCCTACATAATGATGGCGGTACGAAATCGGCCGCGTTAAGACGGTCTAAGACGAGTGCGGATCAACAAAAAAATAAACATAAGTATACAGTAACATTGAACCAGGTTATTTTAGGTAGAAACCAGTTAGTCACTTGTTAAAACATCAGATGTAAGACGAATAATGCGAAGATGACTGAGTATTTTAGCTAATGACAATACCTTCAAGTAATAACTAGTTCCTTCAAGTCACAACGAGTGCCTCAAATTCAAAGTATTGCTCTTAGCGCGTTGATTTTTCAAAAACTTGGTAATTACCTTTGATTACAAGACCAGATAGTGAACTCATACATTAAGTTTACGGCCTATGTCAGCCGTATGAAACACCTCCAAGCTTTTTTGTCAGTCAAAGAATTCGGTCGTGACTTTGATCGATTGATGGCTGTGCTCATAGTTGTCTCGGAAATAAGATTTTGTTCCCCATTCGTGTGAAAATAAATATATAAAGAAACAACGGCGTTAGAATACCGAAGTAACAAAGGACACATTAGTTACAAAGATAAGGAGGAAGGGACAACCGGGTCTACGACTTTAGATTTCCACTGGAAAAGGGGAGAAATGGGTAGGGACGGGAAACAGTGTCAATCGAAAGTGACATCAGACGACCAAGAAAGGTAGTACGCCCTTCTTATAATTTGTACTGAATTTTTTTATCAATGTCTTCAAATGTCACGAGCTATCATAAACCATTTAAAAAATTAGATACTTTTATCAGCTATTTTTTATTTAAGATTTTCAATTTTATTTAATAAAACAAGATCTCATATCAAGGATCGAAATTAGCAAAGCCATACCAACGTCACACGTTTTGGAAAATCTGATAAGAAGACAGAGGAAACTGCGAAATAAGAAAAAATAATAAGCCTTGTGTTCAGAAAACACTTATTATGAAGCAGGATTTGAAAAAAAAGAAAAGTGACAAAATAAAAAGACAAATGAATACCACATAGAATAATACTTAACACAATTTTACGTTTTTCTGTAAAACGGTCATCTTTTGTTGAATCAGTAAAATATCAAAAGTCTGTGTTTATGTAAAAAGAAAACTAGAGAATGTGTCTGTAAGACACGGATGTCCCGCCAATTTACCCCAGTCAATCATTCATAAAATTAGTTCCCCATTACAGAATTGTGATGAAATGCAAAATTTAATCAAAGTCATTCAGCCATAAATTGTAGGTCATGGACATCAAATTGTTGATCAAACTACCTAGTGAACTCTGTAGTACTAACAAATATCTACCTACTGGCCTACTATTATCGTTCTACCTCTTACAGTTTCTGAGAAATGTACTTAAACGCAAAACCGGACGTACAGACGTACCGTCGTACGGAAGGACGGATAAGGGTAACACTATATGCCCCTTCCACATTCGTGGGCGGGGCATAAAAAGATTCTGTTTTGAATATCTAATCGGAAAGTGCAAATGCAATAGAGGGTTTATTTTTATTCTTTTGATTTCGCGTGAAAACATGAATAAAAGTTATTGCTTTTGAAATGTTGGGAGAATCGCTTGATATATCCATGTCAACCTCTGATATATCGCGATCAACCCGATATAGCCTTTGTGGAAAGGCTCTGCAGGCTGATAATAACCATGGGGAAGGATGATAATTCCAAATCTA